>JACEFZ010021619.1:0-5000 GCA_014155875.1 Cepaea nemoralis
GAGTGATTGGAGGGCCGAATGTAAGACGGGCCTGCGCGCCCAATTTGTGACCCTAATAAAGTTGATTTGATTTTGATTTGATTTGATTTACCTACCTACCTACCTACCTACCTACCTGCCTGCCTGCCTACCTATACCTACCTACCTACCTACCTACCTGCCTGCCTGCCTACCTATACCTACCTACCTACCTACACAGACAGACAGACAGACACACACACGTTCACACACTTAGACACACCTACACACACACCTACATACACACACCTACATACACACCTACATAACCACCTACACACATACACAGACAGACAGACATACAAACAGACAGACAGACAGGCAGGCAGGCAGGCAGGCAGGCAGGCATGCACTCATACAAAAAGTAAAGAGAAGACAAAACATGCACTAACTATCCCCCATATGTAATATCAGGAAACAGCCTCATTACACATGTGATGAGCCATCTATCTCACTTCTCACGCAAATGATGAAGAATGGAGCAAATGACTTCACCTAAGCGGGGGGAGGCAAAAACGGCAATGTAATACCTAGAAGACAAACAAACACAAGGGGAAACCCCTGAAATAAATACTGACACTTCACAGGACTGACAATCCAAGTGAGTCTTAAACAGAAGTAATGGCAGGTAACATGGATGTAAACGCTTGAAACTTTGGGTGGAAAGCAAAAACACTTGAGTTTGTTGTATTGCCCAATCTTACTAGACCGCGGGGAAATGAGCTTTTGAGATAATTAAGTTTCTGAGATGTGCCTTGATACAAATCTGGGATATGGGAGTGTGAGTAGAGCGTTGGCAAGTGGTACACATGGAAATGGGGGACGCTAAGTAGCAGGTCGGGTTACTGGAGTTGAGAGAAAGATACACGGGGACGAGGCGAGGGTCGAACAGACATCCGAGGGCATCGTGTTCTTCATTTTAATACTCTTTTTGTTCTTCGTGTTACTCTTCTGTTTAATATTCTTGTCATTCGTGCTACTTTTCTTGTTCTTCATATCGCTCTTATTAGTTTTCTTCATGCTCTTATTATACTTGTTCTTGATGTTGATATTATTCTTGTTCCTCATGTCTCTATTCTTCTTCTGTTCATGTTGCTGTTATTCATGCACTTCAAGTGCTGTTATTTGCTTTCTTCTCATTCTTCATGTTATTATTATTCTTGTTCTTCGTATCGTTATTCGTCTTGTTCTTTAATTTGTTGTTATTCTTGTTATCTATATTGTTATTCTTCATCTTCATGCTGTTGTTATTCTCGTTTTTCACGGTGTTGTTATTCGTGTCCTTTTTTCAATTATTTATGTTGTATTAGTGTTCTTCCTATTATTTTTACTCTAGTTCTCTTTATCGTTATTCTTGTTTTTTATATGATTATTATTCTTGTTCTTGATATTGTTGTCACTATTCTTGTTGTTCATGCTTCAGTTTTTGTTTTGTTCTTTGATGGTGTTGTTAGTTTTCATTTATGTATTCCTGGGCCTCTTCATGTTCTCCTTGCGTCCATTCTTTGCACGCTTCACATTTTTAATATAGTCTTCTTTGCCTTGTTTCTATTTATTCTTCTTTTGCTCCTTCGCGTTCTTCTTATCTTACTTCTTGTGCTTCTTCGTGCTATGTTTTCCCCACCTTTGCTTTGTTTCTTATTGTGTGTGTTTTGCTCACTGTTGTACACGATTTTATTGTGTGTGTTTTTCTTACTGTTGTGCAAGATTTTATTGTGTGTGTTTTGCTTACTGTTGTGCAAGATTTTATTGTGTGTGTTTTGCTTACTGTTGTGCAAGACTTTATTGTGTGTCTTTATGACCTTCTACTTATTATCCATACTTTTGTTTTGTGTATATTGTTTTTGTTATTCTCCTCCTTCTCCTCCTCCCCCTTCGCCGCCGTCTACTACTCGCTCTATCCTTATGCATATCATAGACAGTAAGTACAAGTTGAAAAAAAAAAATTACAACAAACTGTAACAATCAGAAATATTTAAGGAAACAGAGACAAACAAACAAAAATGCGAAATGAGATTATCGTCAGCCTTTCATCGAGATATAGAAAAGTGTGAACCCATGAAGTTATACATTTCGTTAGAGATCGCGAGATGTGAAGAAACATGATCGCACACGCCAGTCAGATAGGCTTATAACAAATAACCTGAAGGGAAAAGGCGAAAGCAGGCGAGCAAAGGTAAGCAGCGATACAAGACATGGACAAGCAGTCTATCAGAGTACAACCAAAGTCAGCTAGACAAGTGTATGCGAAGGCCCTTTGCAATATTCTTTCATTGCGGCATTCGCTGAAAAGGGGCAGAGCCAGACAAGCGTGCCATGCAAGGGCAAACAAGAATATACTGAAGCCCAGTCAAAAAGTGTGAAGCCAGATAAGAGTGCCATGAAGGGGCAAAGAAGAATATACTGGTGTCCAGTCAAAAGGTGTGAAGCCAGACAAGAGTGCCATGAAGGGGCAAAGAAGAATATACTGGTGCCCAGTCAAAAAGGTGTGAAGCCAGACAAGAGTGCCATGAAGGGGCAAAGAAGAATATACTGGTGCCCAGTCAAAAGGTGTGAAGCCAGACAAGAGTGCCATGAAGGGGCAAAGAAGAATATACTGGTGTCCAGTCAAAAGGTGTGAAGCCAGACAAGAGTGCTATGAAGGGGGAGCCCTGAAGAATAGTCAGCCAATACAGAAATGTTATCTAACACTACACGCTGTGATAGATACTGAAGAGGATATTCGAGGACTGAATAGTCCGCTGTGACGAGTAACCAACCAATCAAGCAACTAACTAACACGTCATTATCATGTGCCATGTCAACAAGCGGAGGGAGGTCATGTTTCGTCATCTCACACGATCACCAGAGTCGTAGATTAGCTCGGTGTTCTTGTCTCTATCATGTCACGTGGCCAGGCCATCCGCGTATTTATTTCTCTGCCTTCGCCTTGTTCCTTTTCCCCCTCAAACTTGCCAGTTGTCACCAAGTTCCCCAGTTTATTCCTTCTTTTCTTGGAACGAAATTTAAAAAAGACACTAACTAATAAGCAACCAACCAACCAACGCACCCACCCACCCACTAACAAACCAACCAACTAACCCATCCACCCACCCACCCACCAACTAACCAACCAAACAATTAACTGACTGACTGACTGACTGACTAACTGACTGACTGACTGACTGACTGACTGACTGACTGAATGGATGAAAGACTAACTAACTACCTAACTTCTATTGTGGAAACAAAACTTGGTTGCTTGATAAAATAAAAACGATATCATATTCCTCAATTATGTTTCAACGTTTCCTATTCAGCCAGTCAATTGGAATATACTGCATAGAATGATTCCATGTTTGGATTATAACATTTGTATAATTTCCCAAGAGATTGTTCCCCGGAACACGAAATAAGAGAGGAAACTACACTACCATATACCGAAACATTAGGCAAATATAGAGAGAATGCAAGCAGAGAATTTACGTAAATGTTTGGTTATGAAGAACTTATGTTTGTATTCATACACATTTCTATACGCCCTCATCATCATTCATTGCCTTGCCGGCTCGCATGGGCGATCATGCCTCTCCACAAATTGTGATCTCCGACGTCATGGATCAATTCGGGTGTTGACTAACTTCCGTGTCGTGACACTCTCAAGAAGCTTCTCCCGCTGTATTCCTCTATCTCTCTTTCCGCAAATCTTCCTGGTTGTCAAGACATGTTTCAGTTCTTGTCTTCTCATAACATGGCTTTAAAAAAAAACCATGTCTGCCTCTTTCTGATATTTGTGAAAAGTTGTCTTTGCGACTTAGCTTCCGTCAAAATATCCTGATTGCTCACTTTGGCCGTCAAATTAATTTTCAGCATTCTTCTATAAAACTACATCTTCAAGACTTCCGGGGATTTTTTCGCCAGTTTACTAATTGTCCAGGATTCGCAGCCGTATGTTAAAATTGGTTCTATGTAACATGCAAGAACTCTTTATAACTTTCAAGGGCAATGACTTATTGGAAAAAGCGTTCTTCATTTGATAGAATGCAGTTTTTGCTTGTCCTAGTTTGTTCTTTATCTCAGTGATGCATCTTCTATCGGATGTCTTCAATGTGCCTAGATATTTGAATTTCTACACTTGCCCCAAAATAATGTCATTTACTTTAATTGCACATTTAAGCACAATCTATTTCTTTCATATCACAATGACTTCTGCCTTTCTATTATTCAAACTAAGTACCATTCTCTTACTTTCTACAACCACTGTATCTATCATTTCCTGTAGATCCTTCTGACTTGTTGCTATCAAGACGGTGTTATCAGCATAACGTAAGTTATTTATATTATGTCCACCAACCACGATCCCTGATATATTTTCTGTATATCTTATTATATGTTCATTGTATTCTCATCTCATCTCATCAAGTTCCTCTTGTACCTTGCGGTGTTGAGGTGAAGTATAAACAGCGGGAGAGTGCCTGCTTACGGGCTTTATGTATCGATATTCCCATGGACTCTGTTATTCCCTGCGTCCATCGTTTACGTGGTCGGCCTCTTCCTCTGTTTCCCTCTGGTCTGTACATCATTGCTTGTTGTGGTATACTGTTGACTGGTAACCTACATGCATGGCCAGACCATTTGACTTGCTGCTTTCTAATAAAATCTAGTGCAGCTGTAACCCCCACTTTAGTCCTGATTTCTTCATTTCTGATCTTATCTCTTCTTGATATATTGAGTATTCTTCTCGGGAATCTCATTTCTGTTGTGTTTTTTCTTTTCTCTTTTTCTGTCATTGTCCAGGTTTGGCATTGGTAGCATAGAGTTGGTAGGAAGATTGTGTTGTGAAGTGCTTTCTTAGTAGTTATTGATACATGTTTGTTCTTTAGTATTGGTGCCATTTGTCCACTGTGCAATGAGAACAAATCATGAGACATTACACAACCTTGTCTGACGCCCTTCTATACACTCTACCGCAGTTTAGAGAATGGGTGGGAAAGGAATATGGA
>JACEFZ010021619.1:10000-127500 GCA_014155875.1 Cepaea nemoralis
AAAAAACTATGAATAAAGCAGGTTTTCAAAGACCGACAGTCAAGACATATAGAAAGTAAACGGAAACGTCCGCTTCATATAGATGGCTAAGGCTGTTAGAATGGAAAGAGACCGGTCTGGGAGTCTCCTTTTTGGATATTCGTAAGATGTTCACGGAAACGTCCGCTTCATATAGATGGCTAAGGATGTTAAAATGGAAAGAGACCGGTCTGGGAGTCTCCTTTTTGGATATTCGTAAGATGTTCACAGAAACGTCCGCTTCATATAGATGGCTAAGGCTGTTAGAATGGAAAGAGACCGGTCTGGGAGTCTCCTTTTTGGATATTCGTAAGATGTTCACGGAAATATCCGCTTCATATAGATGGCTAAGGCTGTTAGAATGGAAAGAGACCGGTCTGGGAGTCTCCTTTTTGGATATTCGTAAGATGTTCACGGAAACGTCCGCTTCACATAGATGGCTAAGGCTGTTAAAATGGAAAGAGACCGGTCCGGGAGTCTCCTTTTTGGATATTCGTAAGATGTTCACGGAAACGTCCGCTTCATATAGATGGCTAAGGCTGTTAAAATGGAAAGAGACCGGTCTGGGAGTCTCCTTTTTGGATATTCGTAAGATGTTCACGGAAACGTCCGCTTCATATAGATGGCTAAGGATGTTAAAATGGAAAGAGACCGGTCTGGGAATCTCCTTTTTGGATATTCGTAAGATGTTCACGGAAACGTCCGCTTCATATAGATGGCTAAGGCTGTTAAAATGGAAAGAGACCGGTCTGGGAATCTCCTTTTTGGATATTCGTAAGATGTTCACGGAAACGTCCGCTTCATATAGATGGCTAAGGCTGTTAAAATGGAAAGAGACCGATCTGGGAGTCTCCTTTTTGGATATTCGTAAGATGTTCACGGAAACGTCCGCTTCATATAGATGGCCAAGGCTGTTAAAATGGAAAGAGACCGGTCTGGGAGTCTCCTTTTTGGATATTCGTAAGATGTTCACGGAAACGTCCGCTTCATATAGATGGCTAAGGATGTTAAAATGGAAAGAGACCGGTCTGGGAGTCTCCTTTTTGGATATTCGTAAGATGTTCACGGAAACGTCCGCTTCATATAGATGGCTAAGGCTGTTAAAATGGAAAGAGACCGGTCTGGGAGTCTCCTTTTTGGATATTCGTAAGATGTTCACGGAAACGTCCGCTTCATATAGATGGCTAAGGATGTTAAAATGGAAAGAGACCGGTCTGGGAATCTCCTTTTTGGATATTCGTAAGATGTTCACGGAAACGTCCGCTTCATATAGATGGCTAAGGCTGTTAGAATGGAAAGAGACCGGTCTGGGAGTCTCCTTTTTGGATATTCGTAAGATGTTCACGGAAACGTCCGCTTCATATAGATGGCTAAGGCTGTTAGAATGGAAAGAGACCGGTCTGGGAGTCTCCTTTTTGGATATTCGTAAGATGTTCACGGAAACGTCCGCTTCATATAGATGGCTAAGGATGTTAAAATGGAAAGAGACCGGTCTGGGAGTCTCCTTTTTGGATATTCGTAAGATGTTCACGGAAACGTCCGCTTCATATAGATGGCTAAGGCTGTTAAAATGGAAAGAGACCGGTCTGGGAGTCTCCTTTTTGGATATTCGTAAGATGTTCACGGAAACGTCCGCTTCATATAGATGGCTAAGGATGTTAAAATGGAAAGAGACCGGTCTGGGAATCTCCTTTTTGGATATTCGTAAGATGTTCACGGAAACGTCCGCTTCATATAGATGGCTAAGGCTGTTAAAATGGAAAGAGACCGGTCTGGGAATCTCCTTTTTGGATATTCGTAAGATGTTCACGGAAACGTCCGCTTCATATAGATGGCTAAGGCTGTTAAAATGGAAAGAGACCGACCTGGGAGTCTCCTTTTTGGATATTCGTAAGATGTTCACGGAAACGTCCGCTTCATATAGATGGCCAAGGCTGTTAAAATGGAAAGAGACCGGTCTGGGAGTCTCCTTTTTGGATATTCGTAAGATGTTCACGGAAACGTCCGCTTCATATAGATGGCTAAGGATGTTAAAATGGAAAGAGACCGGTCTGGGAGTCTCCTTTTTGGATATTCGTAAGATGTTCACGGAAACGTCCGCTTCATATAGATGGCTAAGGCTGTTAGAATGGAAAGAGACCGGTCTGGGAGTCTCCTTTTTGGATATTCGTAAGATGTTCACGGAAATATCCGCTTCATATAGATGGCTAAGGCTGTTAGAATGGAAAGAGACCGGTCTGGGAGTCTCCTTTTTGGATATTCGTAAGATGTTCACGGAAACGTCCGCTTCATATAGATGGCTAAGGCTGTTAAAATGGAAAGAGACCGGTCTGGGAGTCTCCTTTTTGGATATTCGTAAGATGTTCACGGAAACGTCCGCTTCATATAGATGGCTAAGGCTGTTAAAATGGAAAGAGACCGGTCTGGGAGTCTCCTTTTTGGATATTCGTAAGATGTTCACGGAAACGTCCGCTTCATATAGATGGCTAAGGATGTTAAAATGGAAAGAGACCGGTCTGGGAATCTCCTTTTTGGATATTCGTAAGATGTTCACGGAAACGTCCGCTTCATATAGATGGCTAAGGCTGTTAGAATGGAAAGAGACCGGTCTGGGAGTCTCCTTTTTGGATATTCGTAAGATGTTCACGGAAACGTCCGCTTCATATAGATGGCTAAGGCTGTTAGAATGGAAAGAGACCGGTCTGGGAGTCTCCTTTTTGGATATTCGTAAGATGTTCACGGAAACGTCCGCTTCATATAGATGGCCAAGGCTGTTAAAATGGAAAGAGACCGGTCTGGGAGTCTCCTTTTTGGATATTCGTAAGATGTTCACGGAAACGTCCGCTTCATATAGATGGCTAAGGGTGTTAAAATGGAAAGAGACCGGTCTGGGAGTCTCCTTTTTGGATATTCGTAAGATGTTCACGGAAACGAACCGCCCAGATTCTTCTGGTCTGGTCGATATATGCCATGCTGCATCTTGTGCAGATGATGCGTAATTTAGATTGCGGGATTCGCATGTGAATACTTTCACAGTTTGAAACACCACTGTCTGGAAGGTAACCGATGATATTTGAACAATAAATCGCCATGGTTTGCATCTACTGCAAGAAACCAGGCATTGCCTAAACGGAGAGGTGTGTCGATCGGGTGTCTGCTCCTAAGAAGGATGTTCTTCAGGTTTTCATCTCGGCTGTTCAGCGCGATAGGGTTAACATTACAGATCCGTTGGCTTCCGGATGAGACTGGTAATTGGGTGTCCGAATCAGAGAGGAGGAGGTTAAGGTGGTGATGGAAGGTGATGGAAGCGACACAATAGTTGGGATGTAATAACAGCATCAGCTTGTTTCTATAAGGGGTCGGTTGGAATGTAGTCCGAAAGGAGACCATGATTGTGAGGACTTCAAACCTGGGCGCACGACTAGAGTATTCAATGTGTATTAACACCGTGGGGATTTGGTTTGCCTGTCTTTAAAGACTTGAAGAGTGCATAGTGTACCGGTTCTCGACAGACACCACCACGGCGGAGAATTCGAAGCTCCGCAAGGTAGGGAGAATCCACCTCATTCCAATGCCATTTGTCATCTACAGGATATTCCTAATGACTCTGAGAAAGCCATATTTTTCTGGAAACACGTCACGAAACCTTTCGAAGCAGCGAACCTCTGCACCCAAAAACCTCATAAACCCACTGTCACCCACTGTTGCTCCACTGTTATCAAGTAAACCGACAGTGATGTGGTCATGCGGAACTAACCAACCAACGTATAGTGATTTGTCGGGTATAGAATTAGTAATAGGCTCCAATATCGCAGAAGGCACGCAAACGCAGTGGTGCCTAGCCCATTTCCCGCCAGGCTTAAACTGATCTATCGGTGGTACCTGGGGCGTGGGCCGACCGTTATTGAAATTACCGCGGAGATCAAAGAGAGTTCACTGTTCTACACCAATAGAGCGTGGACGACACAATGGATATTAACTGTGGGTCGTGTAATGTAATGAAAATTTCTCAACATTGTTGTTTGTCTTACACTTCCAGCATCCACCCTCCCTTAATTTCCTCGGTGGCATAGTGGATAGTGTCCTTGCTTTATCACCATCATCATCGTCGTCATCACCTTGTGCCTTGCCGATTAACGTATGAGGTCATGTTGGCCATCTCACACGATGACCAGAGACTGATGTCTGTATTGTTGTCTAGATTATGTCGTGACCCAGACATCCCGGTATTTATTTATGTGTCTTCCAATTTGCTGATTTTCACTTCAAGTTTGCCAGTTTTTTCTAAGAGTTCGAGTTTATTTCTGCTACAATGTGCCAAAACATCTTGATTCTTTCTCTAAATAAATTTACGGTTTTCAATTGTTTCCAGAAAAAAAAAACGGCAACGTTAATTTTTTTATCCGTTAATCGTTATTCTTTGCGATTTCCTAAGAAATCACAATTCCACTGCCATTAGACGTTTCTCGACTTGTCCACTTATTGTTTCATCTGAAAACAATGGTATAAGCTCCACACAGCACGTCAAAATTCTTTTCCTTACAGCAAATGACAACTTTCTATAAGGTCAATATGTTTTCTATCGTGTAAAAGGCTTCTTTTTCTTGTTCTAATCTTTACGGGACATCTTCCATTAAATGTTAAGATGGTTGGTTGGACGGAATCACGTGATCAAGAATTCTCCCATCTACTGGTTTCTTACATTGTAGTACTTGCTTGTTGGCTTCGTGGCTTAGAGGTTATGACTTTTCTCCGTAATCTCGTATACTCTCGTCGGTAACGTGATGACGGTGAGAATCAGCAGTGGTTCGAATCACATCGGTAACTTACGGGGTATGTGAGTCGGCCGCTCAGAAAGCAATGGCAAACTACTGAGCGTAATCTTGCCAAGAAATCAACATACAGCTGAAAGATGCTGATGTTGACAGCGATGTCCTGTAAAGGATATGCAAAAAAAAAAGTACTTACTTACCCAGTTAAGTTAGCTGCATACCATTTATAGGACGTCGAAGTCAACCTCAGTATTCTTTGGATATTCGTGATTTCTTGGTAAATTTGCATTCAATAGTTTGCTACTACTTTCTGAACGACTGGCACTCATACTATTGTATGAAAATTACCGTAAGGCGGTCTGCGTCAAAATTTCCCGCAGCTATGTTTCGAACGCGGTATGTGAGATTGCAAATTGCATTCGTAAGCCCTTCGCCACGGAGACAGTTAATAACAAAACGTAAAGACCCATTTTTTTACACGCCTAGGTGTCCTTTGGGCATATGGCGCTAACCCCATATTTTATACAGATTGACACGAAGTGGACGCGTTAGCGTAATCGCCAGGTGGCTGGAGGGGGTGTATGCTGATAGTGTCATAAGCGCGGTGGGAGGAGATTTCGACGCCACCGTTCGTCGTCCGCTAAAGTGAGAGATGGACTGGTCATCTATGTATATAACCTCGAACAACATCATACATACATAGATAAACTGCACAGCTTTCAATTTAATCTTAAGGACATACGATATCCTGCTAGAAAATTATAGGCAACAATTGGAATCACCATCATATGTCATGCCGATAAGCGTGGGCGATCATGTTTCGCCATCTCACACGGTCACCAGAGTCGTGGATCATATATGTGTTCTTATCTCGACCATGCCATAAGCCCAAGCCATACGGATATTTACTTCCCTGCCTTCCCCTTGTTCTTTTCTCAGGGAATATAATAGAACAAATCGATCACACATTCGGCAGCTATCTTTGAGTGGTTTCCAGAAACACTTGTCGCAAACTGGACTTTGGATAAAACCGCATCAAGGAGCACGTGAACCACTGAGGCAAGGAGCAGTGAAATCATCCAGCTAAGTCCACATGGATGTCAACATGGTGCATTTGATAAGAGCGCTGGCTCTTAAACTTTCGGTGCGCTGATGCTGAGGTCGCGGGTTCAACTCCTATAGTGTCAGCTGGACTAAAATGGCGACTTCTTTGTCCTTGACTTGGGGACGTAAATTACAAGTACCTTAAAATTCGGAGTAGGTTTGCCTGATGACGAGGGACACTGGTAATACGGAAAGCTATCCCAAACGATATGTGAGCCGGTCGTTCAGAAAGTGATGGCAAACTACTGAACGTAAAACTTGCCAAGACATCAACATTAGCTGAAAAATGCTGGTGTTGACTGCAATATCCTGTAAAATGATATGCGGAAAAAAAATCTACACTAATCAACTAAACTAATGCGCCCGGTTTGGTCTCTAATATGTAAATTCATACATACAAACAAAACTATAGGCAGACTTTAGCTATTAGATAAATATGCTTGGAGTCACCATAAAGCCTTTAACCGATCTGCACTGTAGCCCCTTGGTATAAGACTATTATAGCATAGACAAGACAGCAACCTGGGCACGCTATAATGAAGTGAAGCAATTCATTTTGATAAAACGGCGCCTAGACAAGCATGGTGTCAACAGCAGGGGGAATTAGCGAATTTAGCGAATTAAGACAATTATTCAGTAAAAAGTCCCTGACATTTGTGGGGTAATTGCCTTACTGAATGTTCCACGTAAGCGCTTGTGATTTTAGTAGACAAGATGAGAATGTTCTGGAAGTGTGTCGCAGACATTCCAAATTGGTGATACGAAATGCCGTGTGCAATTCCAATTCCAATTTTAGAAGGAGAAAAAAAAAAACACCCTAAAACTTAAAAATTCGGTCTCGTCTAACCTGCCTCTTCAGCTTTGGTTATTGTTGAGATCCGTGATTTTTGTAGTTTTTTTTTTTTTAACCCTCTTTCTTGTCTTGTGCGCTTTTACGAGTAAGTCCTATCTGGGACTGGTTTGATTGATTGATTGATTTAGGAATCGACATCACAGCATTCGGGGCATTCCCATAAGTGCTCCGTCTGGGACTGGTTATGTAAGCGTTTGTTTTTGTGACGTCAGCTGGGGGATTGGTCCACGGCTGTCCTTTGGTCCCGTCTCCTCTAGTGGTTTCCTGTGTGCAATGTATGTTTATAAGCATGTGCATTAAGCTATTCATGTATGGATCATTCATGTCCCTTCTGGATCCCTTTGTTGTTCGTTTGTGACGGTCATTTTCTTCTTTGTTCTCCCGGCTGTCCTTATCATTCCCATTTTCGTCCTTTTGCTCTTTCATTTCTTTCTCTGATTCGCTCCTTTTGTAATTTTATAATCGTATTCTTTTTCTTTTCGTCACTCTTTTCTGGTTCTTCTCTTCGTTCTCCTCACTCTTGTCATTGGAAGTAAGCATGGCCGAATGGATAAGAGCGCTTGTTCTTAAACTTCCAGTGTGCTGATGCCAAAGTAGCGGGTTCATGTCATATACCGGTCAGTTGGACTAAACTATTGACTTCTCGACCTTGTCTTGGGGACGTAAATTACAAGTACCTGTGAAGTTCGAGTTTCGTCTTATCGCGAGAGATACCGGTAATAGGAAAAAGTTAATCCACATGCAAAATTCAGTCCAGTGCACTTGAAGCAGTAGCACGTGTATGAACTACGTTTGAGTTCAAAGCGAGCAAACAAAAGAAACAAAAATCCTTGCCCTTCTGTACTTTCTGATCGGCGGATACAGGATCCTCGCCGGTGCTTCGGAGTGCGTGCACTGAGCTGAGATTCTCCGCACTCAGGCTTGAGTTAGGAGTAGAACGGAGCACTTGTGGGTTACACCCTTGTGCCGTGATGTTGATCCGTCGACTAAACTAAACTAAACTTTCTTATCATCTCTCCCTGACATTTTGTGTCGATGTATATGGCTTTGGGGTTAGTGAACGCAGAGTTTTACAATTCCCCGACATACTGCGTCCTAGGCTCAAAATCAGCCACAGACCATATGTGAGCAGATTATTTGATGCGTTGATTTTGGTAGTATGATCTCCGGACATTCATAAAGCAATGGCAAACCATTGAACGTAAAAACTGCCCGGTAAATCACATAAAGATAATAAATGCTGGAGTTGACTGCATCGTCGTGTAAAGGACATACAATTAACTTATGTAATTTAGTGCCATGGGATGATAAGCAGTCTTAATCGACTTCCTGTATCTGCCATGAGCGTATATATCGGCGAAATGTTGTAATTGCAAAATCGTGTCTCAACATATCAATACAGTAGTTTTCCCCGAATAACCTGCTGTAATTTGATATATAATACACCATGGCTGCTACCATATTAAAACATTTTATGTCATACATGTGACACACCACAACTTCACATTTACTGCCATCAATTATTTTTCGGTGTAAACCTAATTTTGTTTTGTCACTGAATTAGTTAAATACTTGTTTGTCTGGCTATATTTTAATTGGTTGTTTTTCATCGGGGTATTATCCTCCTATTGCTTTTTTTCACGTGTCTTACCCAAGAAATGCAGATGTTTACAAGCTAAGCCTGGCTGTTTAATTAGCCCACTTGTAGGTCGACCTGAGCAGAGTCAAACTAAGCACTCAGAGCGGAGAAAGACTGATCACCGATCGATGTGTCTAGTCTGTAATGACACTGGGTTTGTTAATAGCAAAATAAAACTAACTACTATCAGTTGAATTTTATGAACAAGTGCTTGTCCGGGTGTCACAATGAAAATTATACTTACTAGACAATTTCTGGACACTGAGAAAAAGAAAGAGGAGGAGAATGCCGCATAAGAAAGGACTATAAACCTCTTCACAAGTAAGGAAATACAAACTTTAGAGTGCATGTCCAAGTGTCACAATGAACATTATACTTACTAGACAATTTCTGGACACTGAGAAAGAGGAAGAGGAGGAGAATGCAGCATAAGAAAGGACTAAAAACCTCTACACAAGTAAGAGAATATATACACACTTAAGAGTGCATGTTTGGGTGTCACAATGAACATTATATTTACTAGACAATTCCTGGACACGGAGAAAGAGGCAACGTCTAGAAAGGAATTTACAGATAATATTCAGAAATAAACAATGAAAACCACGGTAAAATATGAGGTCTGAGCAAGAGACAGACAAAAAGCAAAAAACAACTCGAAAATAATGCAGGTGAAGATTCCATCGTTTTGGACAGGGATACATAGCCTTTGAGCCAAGAGAGGGTAGTGGCAAAACGTCTACTGTCGCCAGCCGAGTGAACATCAGTTCGAATCCTCATCGGGACGGATTTTTAAAAGTCGACCTGGCCTTCCAGTTTAATCCAATATAAAGCGGGTACCAAAAGATGTGGTTGGAAGTAAAGGTGGACTGCATGGAACTGATTTCATCATCCATTGACTGCCGATTGATCTATAAACATAACTGGCTAGGACCGGGGCCTTTAATTTTGGTTTGCTTTATGATTCATTTGTATTCTGCTTCGGTTCATTACTTTAGCAGAGTCGCCAACCATTATGGTCAACCGCCTCAGGGGGGAGGGGGGGGGGGGGTCCAAAGGCAGCTGTGTCGTATAGGGTGTGGAGGTGCATTTCTCGATTCATCAAACGGCAACAAGGTTAACTCTCAATTCAAATGACGTGTACAAAAGCCTGCAGCATCTAGGTTTCCTCGTTTATTGTTCCACAATACAAAAGGGTAGATTCGTGATGGTGTAACAAAGTTGGCATACAAATATCCAAGCCATCATTAGCTTTACAAAAGGCAATGGTCTCTTATTTCAAAAACTTAAGCATTCCGAAACTCAATCATGCCAGATGGAACCACAAAAGCTTCTTGTCTAGACGATGGTAAAACGGCTTCTGTCCCGTAACTAACTTACCTACGACACGCTCATTGCCACCTCAAGCAAAGGTGCTCACCTGTGCACTGCTTATTAATCTTTACATTGCGCATCACCTATTTTTTAAAATTCTACTAGCCATATAATGCCATATAATCACTATAATAACAGTTACACTGTTATATTACGCTCTAAACCCTATAGTCTTCTTTAAAATCTCTCTCTCTTTCCTTCTCTCTCTTTCCTTCTCTCTCTCTCTCTCTCTCTCTCTCTCTCTCTCTCTCTCTCTCTCTCTCTCTCTCTCTCTCTCTCTCTCTCTCTCTCTCTCTCTCTCTCTCAATATTCTCTTAGGACAAATAGTAAAATAAACATTCTTATAATTGTGGTTCGTTACATCTACATGTAATTTCTTGTTCCATCTGCCCATTTATTCATATTTTTGTGATTCTCATATTTCTCCCTCACCCATTCGCCCATCCAAGTCTGGAAAAAATCCTATTTCCTCCACGTTCTCTGACCGTTATTTATCTGAAAGAAGCATAAACAGTCATGTCTTGATTTCAAACATGAAAGCCGCCTCTTTCATCAGGCCGACCGAGTGCATTTGCCCGAGTGTTTGTCAAGGCCTGCTTTCTTTTAATTCTTCAACTCAAACACATATACATCACAGCGCGTGCACTTATCGCGTGAGAACCGTTTCTGTTGTGAGCTCGTTGCTTGGCAACTCACATAAACCTTGTCAAAATATTATGAATCTCTTTTTTTTTAAAAAGTTTTACGCGCATCCTTTATTAGGTTTAAAGTCGTAACTATTCTCTTTGTCAAATTCTCAAATAGATGAGTTTCTTTCGCTACCTCGACGGATGAGTTTCTTTGGCAACTTCGAAATCAGATCATTACTTGGTGGACGCTACTTGCTAATACGAGTTTTGTGTCATGATGTCACGGATTGAGGCAGGAAAGTTTAGCTGGTTATGCTTTTTTACATATTTGTATATTTATAGTTAAACAAACGGGTGTCAGCCTCAACTACGGTGCAACTATGTGTGTACGCAAGACATGATTGATACAGGCATTGATATTGCACATTTGGAACAAGTTTTTACACAGTGGCTTCGCTGTGGCATTCTATAGAGAACTAAAGCCAAGCCACTATTTCGCTAATCGCGTTACATGGTGGGAAAAGATCAGGAATAGAATAAAAACAAAGGAGACAATTATTGCAGATAAATCACACACTCTGCGTCTAAGACGTCAGATAGTGCGTGATGGTGGAAATAACCATGTGTTTACCTGCATCCATTGTGGACGAACATTTACCGCGCGAATTGTTCTCATCAGTCACATTCGCTATCGCAATGGGTTGTAGTTATTTAATCAATCAGGTGCCATCTCCACAATGAAGGGTGGCTGCAATGGATGGATCTCCAACACTGCCTATCTCTCGCCCTGACTACATTCTGTCAGACTGATGTTCGTCCATCTCTTGATGTTATCTTCTCACTTGTATCGTTATCCATCACTTGTTCGCTTGCCCTCAACCTTGCCCTCCAGTATGGTTTTTATAAGAGTAGCATGTCTTTTAACATGGTCGAAATATTTCACTTGCCTCCTCTTTATTTCTTTCATCAACTCTCTCTTTATTCCCAGTTTTTCTAGAACCTCTGCATTTGATTGTTTTGGTTTCCATGAAATACGACCTATTCGTCTGTATATCGACATCTCCGGGGCCTCTATTCGACTTTCTAGTTGCTTGTTCAATGTCCAGGCTTCCGCGCCATACAGTGGCGTTGAATAGACGTAGCATTTGACAATTCTCATTTTTAATGCGCAGTCATTTTGTAGCCATTACTCGTTGTTGTTGTTGTTGTTGTTGTTGTTGTTGTTGTTGTTGTTGTTGTTTAAAGCACAATGTAACAAACTATGTCTGACAAGACGGGAAGATGCCAGTAGTTCAGCAAATGTGTGAAATAACACTTTCTTCTTCTTTCTTTGTCCTTGATTCACCTTTAGGGCATAGACCATCAACCTAGTCACACCAGCCATCCTCTCTTATGCCAACTTCCGCAGCTGCCTCTGTGTCCTCCTCACAGTTTTAATCTCATCTTGTTCCTCTTGTACCTTGCGGTGTCGAGGTGTATTTAAACAGCGGGAGAGTGCCTGTTTATGGGCTTCATGTATCGAGATTCCCATGGACTTTGCTATTCCCTCCATCCATCGTTTACGTCGTACACATTATTCATCTGTCATTAATGATCTTCCCCGTGTGTTTTAGATCTCCCACTATTTCGTTTGCCCTTTTGGGTGTCAGGTTATACTAGCTCAGTGGTTCTCAACCTTTTTTGGCCGGTACCCCCCTTCACCATATTTTAAGATCATCATTCCTCCCTTTCGTATTTCCTACTTAAAAATCCCGCCTACGCCCCTACACACTATACGTAATAATGGAAGCTAAATTTAATAGCACATACTAAAACAAGTCTAGACGTCCACATAAAACGTGATTTGTGGGTCTACTTACTTTATAAAATGACTATTAGAAGGGTGAAACGTACAGAACCATACAGTATACAGGGAAAAACAATATAAAGTAATCGGTTCTTGTATTAACGCGATCTTGAAATAATCTTAACCCCCCCCCCCTGGAAACCCTAAAATTCCCCCCTGGGGAAGGGGGGAGGAATTTCCCACTGGTTGAGAACCACTGTACTAGCTTTTCTCAATGTATGTTCTTTCCAGCGTCCGCGTCTTTTCGACACCTCTTGGTTAATTAAATTAAACTATACCGCTACGGCAACTCTAGAAAGAAAGGACAATTCAGCACCAAACAATTATATGTTGTAAACCAGTCGCTTATCGACCGTCACTTGAATTAGCCCAAATATCGCCACTAATTTAAAACAAGTAAGTAAATGCCTGTTTAAACTCCTTATGGCGCAGTGACAATGAATGAATCAATAAAAAAAAAAAAAACGAGAACTTGACGGTAAAAAGTCGACTTCATTGCACCATATGGCTCAGTCTCTTTTCGCAACGAACTGCCGAAAGTTTCGCACAATGTACGAACTCCGTAGCTTCAGCGTCAACCCCCAGGATTCTCCGAAAAAAAATGCACTCGTGAACCGAAGGACGCGGCTCGGAATCGAACCCACAACCTTCAGATCCCGAGTCAGATGGCTTAACCACTTCGCCGGGGAGACTAACTTGACGGTCTAGAACACGATCACAAGTAACAATATGGACGTTGCGACCAAAGCCTTCGTCAGGACAGAAAAACAAAGAAACGCACACCGACATAACTACATGAAAAACACCACATGAAAATATAAATATACCAGAGTTTAATCTGTATGCTTGTTCTGTATTACTGTTTGGCGCATTGAGCATATCGTGCAAAACCTGTATTTTTATACATCAATCGGCATTCGGCAGGTAATATCACCAGTGTCAGGCCGGATACATTTACTTCTCAAGATATTGCCGGGTACTCATTTTTAGGTTGGGTCGACTCCGGAGCCAAGGTAAATTACAAAAACACATCCGATCCGATGCGGAATGGAATCGATGACCACGGGACTGGCAGTCGAGCGTCTAGCTACTTGACTACCTCGGGTTCCGGGGCATGTGGTGCTAGATGCACATTGTTTATAGACAAACTTGCACTCCAGTGGTGATGTGCTCAATAACACGCCCACCGCTTTCGTCCCCTCCCCCAAGATCTTTCTCGGTACTAACTTTTACCGTGCGCCACTTTATTGACAGAATGTTGACAGTTCGTTATTTGTTTCATTTTGCTTATTTGCCGTAATTTTTAGTGCCCGGTAATTGAAAATTTACACACAGAATAAAATATGCCTTCGAAATTTATCAGAGATGACATGTGGATTAACACATGGCTGAGTAGACCGGGGCGCTCAGGTCAATTTAAAAATAACAAAACATCCGCCGCGACGTGAATTCGAACACATACTAGTCGGACCGACAGTCAAGCCCTAGCCACTTCACAACCGCGGCTGCCACGTTTAATATGGTCGAAGTATGTTTGTTTCCCAGACATGAGGCAGCGTATAGTCAAAGTTTCTTCGTTGTTAAGATCTTGCAGAACTTCAGTACTTTTCTCCTTCTTTATTCAAGATTCTCAAAGCATGTTTCTACAAAATTGTAATTCAAAAGTCTAGATTTCCTCCATCAGCGATTGTGAAATGGTTCACGATTCGCACCTGAATTTTGCCATAGTAAATATGCACGCTCTCAACATTTCTACTTTATTTTGTTCGCCAGTGGTGTTGTCTATGCTCTTAATAATGTTTAACTGATTAAGTGCAAATGGATGATTAATCGTCTTAAGCAACTTCCCGTCTCTCCAATTGGCTTATATATCGCCGAAATGTTGTCACTGCGTTATAATACAACATGTCTGCTACCATATTAATAACCTGTAAGTCGTAACTGTGACACACTCCTACTTCCCATTTTCCGCCATCCAATTTTGTTTTGTCAAAGACTACTTTGTGTTTGGCACTACATTTGTTAATCTCTCGTTGAGAGATGGCATCCACTTTTTGTCAGCTTTTCAACAAAAAAAAAAATAAAAAAAAAAAAATAAAAATCTCCTCGGTGGAGATTCGAACAGAAGCAAGCGTGCTAGATACCCGACCCCCTATCTGAACAATATTTATGACTTAATTCTTAAAGGTCGTGAGAGATTGGTTACTCATTTTAATCTCTACTTATTTTTATATCTGAATAATAACTTCCAGTTAAAGATTAAGGGCTAATTTTCTCCAAGGTCTTGAAAACTATATTGTCGTTGTAAGTGGTAATAAAGGGGATATTGAAATTTATAGCTAAGACTAAACGAAACAAAATGCTCAATATCCCATTATGAACACCGCAGCATATCGCCTCCAGATTCTGGCTTCAGGGCGTTTAAGATTTAATTCTGCTCTAATTTTATCTTCGCGTAACCGTAGTGGTCGGTCGTAGAAATACCATACTAAACCCATTCAGACTCCGGGTTTTCAACGGTTCCCCATCTTTAACGATACGCCATCAAACACCAAGCCATCAGCAAATGTGTGCCTTCTCTGTACAGCAATGCCAGTTTCTCAGGTAGAATCATAACAGCAGCCATTGGGAAAGAACAGTTGAGTTGAGTTGAGTCAAGAACCGACATCACAGCACTCGGGACATTCCCATACGTGCTCTTTCCTCATCTTCAACAGCTGTCGAAGAGTCCCAATCCTAATGGTACCAGTTGTAGTGTGATTATGTGTCCGTCTGACTCTGACCTTTCCTCGGAATACTGATTGTCAGATAGATCCTCTGATCATTCCCTGCCGCTCCATTCTCTTCAGACTATGATGATTTATCTGTTCATCCACGGTATAAAGACGATCTCAAGGTCACATATGTCTTATCACGCAACAATTCACCGCACATCTGTGCAGACACAGCCAATATGTGCACCAGCTTGTCTCCCACTATACCAGAGTGTTATGGGGACAAGATTCAACAGATCATCCCTAAGCTTTTTTTTTTTTTTTTTGAACAATAAATTGAAACATGCTACTCTACACGAAGCATGTCTGTCTTCATCTTTGTAAGCATGCTCTGTGAGTCCGTTACAATCTTGACATGAGTGCTGGGAAAAGGACTTGAGAAAGGACGATATCCTTTTCTCGTGACACAGCTTATCATTTATTTTCCGCTCGTAACCAGCATGGGCTGGTAAATGATAGGCACCAGCACCTTCCACCATTATATCCTTTCATCATCTGCCGTGACACGTCCTATACTTTCATCCTCTGTCGTGACATATTATATCATTTCATCTTCTGAAGTGACACATCCTATCCTTTCATCCTCTGCCGTGACACATTCTATTATTTCATCTTCTAAAGTGACACATTCTATCCTTTCAACCTCTGCCGTGACGGATTCTATTCTTCTATCCTCTGCTGTGAGACATTATATACTTCCATCCTCTGCCGCGATATTTGCTATCACTCAATCCCCTGCCGTGACACATTATATCCTTCATCTCCCTCTTGTATTGAGTATCTGTTATTAAATTATAGGTACCTTCCAGTCTTTCTTTCGTATAATCTCATGTATAGCCACTGCCCGAGAAGTCCAGCAAATCGCCAATTTCTCAGCGTATATGTGGACTACTAGAGGTCGGATTGACCGAACGGATGACAGCGCTCGCTCTTAAAATTCCGGTGTGCAGATGCCGAGTTAGAGATTTCAACCGCCGCACCGGCCAGTTAGACTGAAATGTTGATTTCTCGTCCTTGACTTGAAGACGCAAATTTCAAGTACCTCAGAAGTCAGACTAGGTTTGCCTGATGTCGAGGAGCACTAGTTATAGGGAAAGCACAAATCAGCAATGTGCACCAGAATTAGTAGCACGTGTTCGGACTACGCTTGAGTTCAAAGCGAAGGAACCACACAAAAATTGAGTTGAGTTGAGCTAAGAATCGACATCACTGCACTCAGAACATTCCCATAGGTGCTCCGTCGTCTCGTTCAACAGCCAGCGAAGAGTCATACTACTAATAGTTCCCACCGCTATCTGATTGAAAGATTTCCTTGTCTACCCTTTAGTTTTGAGATTCTTCCAGAAACCCCGTCGATTCCCCGAAATATCAGTATTTCCATGTACGGGTTCTTAATATATTCCCCCGCCTTCTTCACCTGGTCCCATACACTCGACTCCCTCTCCCTCGTCCATAGGTTAAATAAAAAAAATTATGCATTACTACCGTGTCTTGGCAATTGTTTCATGATCTCAACCTGGAACTCTGTTTCTCCTTCCACTTCTCCGTGTACAATCTAATATTCTCCTGGGGAATGGTTTCTGCAACTCAGACACGGCGGCTGACATGTCAAAACAAAGGAAAGTTTCAGGCGTTTCACTACTGATACAAGAAGCACTTCGTGTTGGTCTGTGTACCCGTGTATCTTACGCTCCCACATTTGTCTTGTTCTCTTCAAAGGAGTAGCGTGTATAATTTATCAGAAACAATGCACGACTTAATCCTTAAAATATACTAGACAGGAAAGTATCGCTGACATTATCAAACTGTCATCTACTGCCTCTTATACCTAGTAGTGTAGGTCTTGAACCTTGGGAATTAAGGCCGCCTGGCTAGTGCAGTCGCGGCAAACTGTGCAGGCTAGGGGTTTTCTTTTTGCCCCCGACATAAAAAAATACACACCTTACTGAGGATTCGAATCCAGGTTCTCCGAAGAGTCCCCGGTATTCTAGCACCTCGGCCAACCGTTTCTCATGAAAATATCGCTGATGAAGACTACAGGAACAATATGCGAAACTAAACAATTCATTGAAATGAATATGTTTCGTGATTAATTCTTTTATTTCCGAACATACGATGCTTGAAATCAATCTTTTCACATTACTACATTACATCTGTTATGTTCATTACTTCCATTCATTAGTTCTGGTTGTCAGATCCGTTTATGTTTCCAACAGCATGTGAAGGCAGAGATCATGCAAAAACATATCAGGCGAATTAGTAAACTTAACAAATCTCAAAGATGAGGCAGTGAGGGAGAATTACGAGAAAGAGCTAAATGAAATCTTTGTAAAACTACCTTCAGAAGGAAAATCAGTGGAAGCAAAATGGGAGATGTTTAAATGAAGTATAATACACATTGCAAAAATAACACGTGGAATCACCAGACCAAAGTGTGTGAGTTGGAATGTGGCCAATATTCCATCACAATGCCTGGGCAGAGCTTCAGAGAATCATGTGGCGCCCAAACGACATGTCCCCTCTCTCGGCCTAGTCTTGTGTATTCCAGAGGAATGGGTAACCAATACGTCTGGCACAAGGTAGGCTGCAGACGCTGGCGGCTCAGCGTCAATCCTCCGAAACCTCACCACCACGAGCCGGTGGCGAGTTATGGCCAGACCCTGACACCCATGGGGCCCGGCTTAGAGGCGTTCAGCCAAGTCCCACAGGTGAGGGCCTCGTACGAGCCCGGACCATGAGGGCGCGCACATCTGTCGATCACAAGTGTCCGGACCTGTGTAAAGCGTGACTCTCCACCTGATTTTAAGTGGACCCCGCGACCAGCGGGAATAGGCCCGCCAGAGCTACCGCAGGAGATATTGCCTGTCTATTTGCAAGCAAATCCCCCACCCTTCCACTGTGCGGATCTCGCGACCGGCGAGAATAAGCCCGCCAGAGATTATGCTCGTCTGCAGCGAACAAATCTCTACCGAGAGACTGAATAAGTAAAGAAACGATATATATATATATATATATATATATATATATATATATATATATATATATATATATATATATATATAAACCTAGAACAGAACAGAAAATAACAAGATGGTGGAACCACGAGATTAACGACGCTTTAAAAGACAAAAAGAAGAAACAGAAAAAGTGAAAAAGTGGGTGAAAAGCAAATAGTATCGTGATTACATCCAATGTAAAATAGCAAGAAGACGCGCAAACTTAATAATAATAATAATAATAATAATAATAATAATAATAATAATAATAATAAGAAGAAGAAGAAGAAGAAGAGAGAGAGAGAGAGAGAGAGAGAGAGAGAGAGAGAGAGAGAGAGAGAGAGAGAAAGAGAGGGGGGGGGAGAAAGAGGAGGAGAGAGGATTATGGGAAGACCTTAAATAATAACTACAAGGAGGCAAATAGAAACTTCTATAATGAGATTAGTGCAATGAGAACTAGAACATAACCCATTGACCCAGCTAAAGAAAAAGAAACATGAATTTAAGGAAGCCAAGAAATGCAGAGATGCCATCTTTACCCTTGAACAACTTATAGAAAAATCAATGGAATTCAATAAAATAATCTTCTTTGCCTGTGTCCACTAAGAAAAGTCATTTGATAGAGTAGATATAAGCATAGTGTGGGAAATCCTTAAAAGATATGGAGTAAGTGCACATCTAACAAACTTATGTAGAAGCTTATACAACAACAATGAATGCACCGTAAGAACACACGGAGAGCAGTCGAATCCTTCACCATAAGATCTGGGGTACAACAAGACTATGTCGTCTCTCACCATATTCTTCATAACTTATGCTGACAGCATAAGTACAGAAACTAACCACACAATGACAGCAACAAAACTTCATGACCACCATAACACAGATGAAGAACGAACGGCAAATTACACCATTAAAGAACTGATAATTGCGGGCGATCAAGCACGAATTGAAAAATCAGAAGCAGAACCACGAGTCCACATAAATAGTCTAAACCAGTGGTTCCCAAGCTTTTCAAGCAGAGGGCCATATCTACTATTTTCGGTAGTCAAGCGGGCCACAACGTTATAAAATTATAAACGTCGTGCAATATCATTCTTACCTTTCTTAGCTTTCGTCAACAAAATTCTAAAACTTTAAAGGCAGTCAGTGTCAGTACTACACTGCAGTCATTTCTTGGTTTAAAATCAAAAGTTCGTTTAACAATAAATGTTTAATCAGTTTCGAAAATCGCTAGTAATGTAATTAATTTACAATTGTAACTGTTCTTCATAATCAGTTACTTAAGTTAAGATGCCAGTTTATCAATGTCTGGGCACAAATCTGTCGTGCCCAAAGTCATAAGCGCAGTTAGGTTACTGTCGGTGAGTCTGGAATGTAGCTTGTTTTTTTTTTTTATAACAGCCATTGAGGAAAACGACTGCTTGCATCTGTAAGTCGAACCAAACCGAGAAATGTATCTCTGGGCGAATGAACGCAAGTGTCCAATTGTTCGACAGACACTAGTCGCCAGAATGAAATCGTATGATCAGCTGAACGTTGTGAACTGAACAGGCGTATTCGATAATATCTGAACATAACAACCACGAGCAGAGTAAATTATCGCACGCTGACGGGGCGCTCCGAATGCATTTTTTGAAATTATTAAAATATATTATTCTAAATAACGAGGCCTCGCGTGCCACTTACTAACAGCTGGCGGGCCACAGGTGGCCCGCGGGCCGTGGTTTGGGAACCTCTGGTCTAAACAACGTGTGCAAGGAAAACAATATGAAAATTAGCATCAATATAACATACTATAATCAAAGAAAAAAATGATCAATCTAAAATCACACTTATTGAAACAAGTAAAGAGCTTCAAATACTTATGAAGTATGATATCAAATGGCAAATCAGAAGACGAGATCGAGAACATATGCAGTAAGACAAATCACAACAACAACAAATCTGCTCTTCCAAAAACTGCAAGCCAATATTAAAGTATAAAAAAAACACACACACGCGTATTAGCAGATATATTAAAACATCAACAACAACAACAACAACAACAACAACAACAACAACAACAACAACAACAACAACAACAACTCACACACACATAAGCTCTACAACACAATCTTTCTACCAATGCCAAAACCTGGACAATAAAAATAAGAGAAAATAAACATTAAAACAACGGAAATTGCATCCCTCAGAAGAATACTCAACATATCAACAAAAGGGAAAATCAGAAATGATGAAATCATGTGGGGTGTGTGTATGTATGTTTGTGTGTGTTTGTGTGTGTGTGTGTGTGTGTGTGCGTGCGTGCATGCGTGGGTGCGGGCGGGCGTATGTGTGTGCGTGCATGCGTGTGTGTATAAGTGTGTGTTGTTGTTTTTTTTTCTCTGTGTCTAGGAGAGAAAAAGTTTAAAAAGTAACATTTGTCTAAGGCAGAAAGAACTAAAATATCAATTATCTGTGTCAGAAAGAGTTAAAGCAACAATTTCCCGGTAAAGAAAGAGGTAAAGATCGTTTGGCAGTTGCGAATTGTATACACTATTCTATAGTGTTCGTTGCTATGACAACATTACCCAAATAGAACATTACGAGCATATATATTTTTTATGTGGATGTGGCGTGGAAAAGAAGGGAAAGACACAACACTAATTTGCAAATAACAAAATATTGTATTAGCTTATATTATGCACAAATCTATATTTATAATGTAGTGGACTGACATGTTCAAACTATTAGTTTCCGGTTATAGGACTAAACCACTTGGCATGATACGACTTTACATCTAATTAACATAAAACTGTTGTGAAACAGCCTAGGATTCTGAGATAAGTAGCACATTATTGTGTTATCATTTTCTTATTTTATTTTGTGTATTTGTTTGCTGATGAAGGCTAGACACAGCAACGTCCTATGTTTTCCGTAATTATGTTCTGTACAGCTGCATTACTTCGTGTTATTTTACATTGTTTACATTTCCACAGCTTTACCACAATTCCACTAATTGTATTCATACTTTGACATTGCATGTAGACGGTTAGTTTTATCCTATTCAGCTTTCCTTCTATGTTGTTACAAGTGCTGTAGTTTATCTTCATTAAAACTCCACTACCATACTCTTCTGATTTTGTTTTAATGCGCTGGGAACGCTTTTTATGCCGTGCCACTTACCGAAATGAATTTTATTGTCTAAATTGGCTTGCAGTTTTTGGAAGAGCAGCTTTGTGGTTGTGGCAGATGTAAAGATAAAAGCTAATCCATTTTAGATGCTGGTAGGGTATGTATATATATATAACATTTGAAGACCTATAATATGTTTCATATATGAAACATGAAACTACGATATTATGGGATGGCGTAGAGCGGTCCATTTATCAGTGTCATTCATGTCCTGAAAAAATTGCATGGTATCCATTTTACGATTAAAGTCAAAGAGACTACAACTATAATTGATGCTGCTGCTGCTGCTGCTGCTGCTGCTGCTACTACTACTACTACTACTACTACTATTACTGCTGCTGCTACTACTACTACTACTACTACTACTACTACTACTACTACTACTATTACTGCTGCTGCTGCTACTACTACTACTACTACTATTACTGCTGCTACTACTACTACTACTACTACTACTACTACTACTACTACTACTACTACTACTACTACTACTACTACTACTACTACTACTACTGGCAACAGCAGAAGAAGATGAGAAGAAGAATGTGAAGAAAAAGAAGAGTTGGAAGAAAAAAACGAAGAAGAAGCAAATGAAGAACACGAGAAGGGGAAGGAAAAAGACGACGAAGAAACAAGAAGACGCCGAAGAAAAAATAAGAAGAGAAAAAGGAAGAAGAAGAAGAAGAACAACAACAACAACAAGAACAAGAAGAACAAGAAGAAGAACAAGAGAACAAGAAGAACAAGAACTAGAATGTTTAGCAGCAGCAGCGAAGTAAATTGGAAACATACGAACAGCTCACAATAGATCTCTATGTGGCTGCCATACTGCGAATAGAACGTAAACGTGCGATGATAATAAAGCTCCCAATGATGATGATGATGATGATAGTGATGATGATATAGCTGACACTACCAGAGGGTTTATCCCCTCTTCACTGTGTGTAACCCTTCAGCGCCTACCTGACACTCCACATCGTTATCTGCAATTCCCCTATCAGTATATTTACATATATTCTTTAATTTCGCTGGTTTTCTTCAGCCCATGACAAGGCCTAGCCTGTCATGATATTTCTGATCTGATTGCTGAGACAGAGCTGAAGCTTGTTCCTCACCGCCTGTTGGCACGATCTCAGCAGTGCTCCAATCCCCACCTTAATGTACTTCATTGTCTATTGTTTGGTTGGTGAATCTGCTGGAGACTGAGTTTTAGCTATTAAACTCGGAGGTTGGCGTGACTGAGAGGTTTAACGAGCTTAAACTTTCTATTCTGACTGCGGCGAGAAGGGTTTGTTCCACATGCAGGTAAGTTGAACTTAAATGCCGATTTATCGTCCTTGACATGGGGACATACATTAGAAGTACCTCAGAAGTCTGGCAGAAGTCGCCTGATGGCGAGGGATACTGGTAACAGGGAAAGTTATCCCTCACACAAAATCAGCCCAGTACACTCACAAGTAGTAGTAACTGCTAATAGTAGTAGCATATGCGTGGCTGCCATCGAGTTCATAGGAGCGATCCGATACATTACGGTCCAAGTTGCTTGACTTCTGGACATCCATCCATCCATCATGTGCCATGCCGGTAAGCGTGGGCGGTCATGTTCTGCCATCTCACTCGATCACCAAAGTCGTGGACCAGCTCTGTGTTCCTGTCTCGACCATGCCACGTGGCCAAGCCATCCAGGTATTTGCTTCTAGGTCTTTCTGATTATCGACAACACTGCAGTACATGATATTCTTAGCATCTGTAAAGAAGGTAGTTTGCCATTGCTTTCCTTCCTAGCATTGACCATACTGGTCGATGACCGTAGCCATTGTCTCCCAAAAAAGACTGGACATAGCTCACAGCTATCGGGTTGAAGTTGGCGTTGATTCTTCTCCCATCCCTGTGTAGCATCCACACGGAGGTTGTGTGACAGAGCCATCTTTCCCCTCACACACCAAGCTTAGAACCAGCGGCTGCGCAAGCCCGGTAGTGGAACTTCACAATTGCGGACAAGCATACACCGCATCACATATACCAAGTGACTCTTGAGGCGGCCAGCAATGACTATAATCAGAACTGATACCGTTGTCTCTATTCTCACGATGTCTTTCAACATGATTCTGCGTTCGAATGGAGCAAGGTGTTTTTTTAAAAATAAAAATAAAACGGTAGTTGGTAATTATATAAGAAAGCAAACAAGCACATACACACACATATACACACACCACATACACACGCGATTAAAATATGCTGCGACGGGAATTAAAGAATAGTAATACTGTAACCTAGCCGGCTCCCTGGCCGAGGAGTTGGCAGCTTTCTCCGTTAATCCCGAATACTCTCGTGGTTGACGTGAGCGCACGAGAATTAGAAGTGGTTTGAGTCGCGCCAGTGACGTATGAGAGTATGGAGCCGGTCGCTAAGAAAGTCGTGGCGTGCTGATGAGCGTAATCTATCCTAGGAATCAACATACAGCTGAAAGATGCTGGTGTTGACCGCAATATCCTGAAACAGGATGGAAACGCGGAAAAAAAAATACTGTAACCTGCCACGCAGGTCGTAACAGAAGAGCCATGAAGTAGGATCTGCATGACACCGGCAACCACATCTTGTGGACAACTTTAGCTCTAAACTTCAACCAGCCATGAAGAAATATTTAAAGATTTTGGCGTGTGTTGGCAGATAAAGGCAGTAAGACAGACAACTAAATTGCACTATTACGATTGCATTATTTCAAGTGAAAACCTTAAATGTGTGTTGTTTTGTTGTGAATATAATCTGAAAAAGTAACGAACAAATGTATCATATTTCGATGTAGTCACCAATACGTTCACCGCAAGTCCCCCAGCGCCGATAAAGTGCATAGATTTATGTAGAAACAAATGCTCTTGGTCGCATGTGTAACAACTCCGGGGTCATCACTCGGTGTGCCTGACGGAGGTCACGCGCTTTAAAGCTTCCTACTGCAGTCATACACTTGCTGGACAGACAGGCATACATTGCCATACTGGACCTTCATTGAATTTTGATGAATTTCTATATGTTTACCCCTTCATTGACCAAAATTCGGATAACAGAACTCTGTTCCTCTTTGGTGTATGTCAAAAGTGGGCGGCCACAGGTTGAAAGACAATGGCATGGTTATTGTAATTTCTATCACACTTTTAAGGTTTTCACGTGAAGCCCACTCCTATTTTTGTGTTTTTTTTTTGTTTTGCATATCCCTTACAGGACTTTGCAGTCAACATCAGCATTTTTCAGCTGCTGTTGATGTACTAGGCAAGATTACGCTCAGTAGGTTGTCATTGATTTCTGAGCGGCCGGCTCACATATCCCGTAAGTTACCAACGCGACGAGAACCGCTTCAAATTCTCGCGCGCTGCGTTAATCTACGTGGATAAACGGGATTACGGCCACTCCTATATTAACCAGAAATATCAATCAATCAATCAATCATGTGCCGTGCCGGAAAGCGTGGGCGGTCATGATTCGCCATTTCACTCGATCACCAGAGTCGTGGATCAGCTCAGTGTTCCTGTCTCGTCCATGCCATGTGGCCAAGCCATCCAGGTATTTTCCTCTCGGTCTTCCTCTTGGTCTGTTCCCTTCGATCTTGCTAGCTGTCATTAAGTTCTCCAGTCCATTTCTTCTCATAACATGTCCAAAAAATTTTGACTGTCTACGTCTAATTTCTCTAATCAATCTACGATTTTCATTTGTCTCTTGTAGTACTTGGTCATTGGTTTTTCTATCTGTCCATGGTATTCTTTGCATTTTCCTCAGAAATATCGCCTGCTGGGAAATCCTTAGAGCTATTGAAAACAAAAACTCGAGAAGCAAGTCCACCCGTAGTGATGTGCACTTATCCCGTACTTCTCAGGTACCGATCAACGCGTGTGAATTTACTTCTCATGTAGACCACCACACTCACCATCACCACCACCATCACCAGCACCACCACCACCACCACCACTGCCACCACCACCACCACCACCACTACCACCACCATCATCATCATGATTAGCATCATTATTATCATCCTCATCATCATCATAATCATAATCACCACCACCATCATCATCATCATCACCATCATCATGTAGCAGACATTTACAGAACGTCGCTCTCATCCGTGCCCGCTGAAAAAACTCGATATTTTGCCAGGTCTGCAGCCTTATTCATTATCATGCCCAGGATGTCTTCGCCGTTCCGTGTCCACCTTTCCCGTGCTAGTAGACCTCAGCCTCTTCTCCCAGGCGACATACCTCCCATCACTGTTCTTTGTAAACCACCGCGACGTGTATGTAATATAGCTAAAGTACGTCAACGTTTCAGACATGGTGGTGTTCATAAGGTTTTTCTTCGCGGCTAGAAAGTATAATAGAAGAAATGTAATTGCTCAGGTAAACCATACTGGACTTTGAAGGCAGGTTAGCAAGAGGCAATGCAAGATACAAGTAGAGAGATGACATTAATGGACGGACGAACAATTGAATATATTAATATAATTGGAAGTCTGCGACAGGCAAACAGACAAACAACAAGCAAAACGAACAAAAACGAAACAGCTACTAAGTACGCCAAAGAACTACCCAGTCACCAACCACCAATCAACCCAAAAAAAACCTACCAACGAACCTATAAATTACCCACCAATCAATCAACGAAAATAGCAATACAACTACCAAACCAACCAAGCAGCCAACAAACCAACCAATAATCAAATAAACCAACTATCCAACCATCAAGCCAACCATCCAACCATTAAACAAACCAACCATCCAACCATCAAGCCAACCAGCTAACCAACCCACCAATTAATCATCCCACTATCCACCCAGTTAACCAAGCAAGCAACCAACCATCAAATCAACCAATCAACGATCAAACCAAACAACCATTCAACCAACCATCAAAACAACCAACCAACCATCAAACTAACCAACCAACCACCAAACCACCAAGTCAACCATCCAACCAACCAACCATCAACCTATCAAGACATGTAATACGGAATTACCTTTAGCGACCTCCTGCCTAATCCGCCTCTCCACGTGCTGGAAAGAAAATACAAAGAAATAAATGAAGTGGAGCAGTCAAACATAAAACAACATATACCATATACATACAACATATGTGTGAGCAAATAAGTTAATACCAAGAGAGACATCATTATCACCAAGCTACGTGAGTTTCGTAACTGGTGTTGAAGTCAAATTATGACATTATGGCTCTGCTAATGTTTCGGTAATCTCCGCAAGCATAATCGAATTCACGCTCGTGTGACACCGAGGCTCAAACTTTCCGATCTTTCTCGGTAAAACAAAGACCCCTAAAATGTGTCTGGATTCATTTGTCAGGTAATTCATCCACCCGAATCCACAACTATGAATATAGAAAACATTCCTAGTCATAGAAACAGAATTTATTTTTTCAGCGTTTCCATCCTGTTTCAGGATATTGCGGTCAACACCAGCATCTTTCAGCTCTGCAGCATCTTTTTGCTGTTTTGTAATTTCTTGGCAAGTGTGCTTTCAGTAGTTTGCCATTGTTTCGTATCTAGTCATTGCCATTGTCCCACAGGTGTAAGAAATTTACATGAGTCAAATGTAGGTCAAACAACACCAAGCATGCAAACACATTGGGCCGCTATGTTGAGTCTAATAGGTTTCGAACACTTAAAGAAGAGACATGATTGGTCGTCTTTATTATGCTATAACAAAATACACGTAAAAATTAATTGTTGGGGAATCATTGAGGTCATCTATACAGCATAATAAATAAATCTTTAAGATCGTATAAGAAATTACTCATTAAGATAGCATAAGAAATAAATCATTAAGATGGCATAAGAAATAAATTATTAAGATAGCATAAGAAATAAATCATTAAGATTGCAGAAGAAATAAATAATTAAGATAGCAGACGAAATAATTTATTAAGAAAGCAGAAGAAATAAATCACTAAGATAGCAGAAGAAATAAACCCACAGCTATTGATCGGCAAGTAGCTGTAGTTTTCAATTAAATGCGAAAACAAACCAGGCTCTCCCAAGGTGTCTCTGATCGTCAGCCAACGACACCCCCCCCCACCCCGGGGGCCACACGATGTACAGGTTGACACGTTTCGATAAAGTCTATGACATTTCAAGTAAACATTTACGGGAAAGAGGGTGCATAAGACAGGAGACATGGCAACGGATGGAGCCACTCTTCGGCGGGCCGTCGTGAGGGCGACGATCTGCAAATGACTTGTAACGTGATAATGATAGCTGACAGGTAAATGAGACGCAACGCGTAGCTTACTTGGCGGCAATGGTAGTATGAACTTTGCAATCCGGCCATCAGGAAACATCCACACAGCGAACATCAACAACAGAACAAAATAGTTAAATGATAGTTGACCCGTTGCTAGGAAACTATCCAATATAATGAGATGTTAAATGCTAGAAAAGCGTTACAGTCACACGGATGAGTAATTAACGCTACATTTACACGACAGAGATATTTCAATTCTAACATCAGACGGTGGCAATGTCCATTAGTCTGTTTTACAGTGGGTACATCTGACATCATGGCAAACTAATGCACGTCAAATTGTCTAGAAACTAAACATGGGCTTGGTCGCGAGGTCCTGAAAAGGACGTGCACCATTTGTAATATCTGACAACGGTAGCGCAGTGACTAAGGCACTCGCCTTTCGCTCCGGTGGTTAGGGGTTCGAATTCTCAACGAGGCGGATTTTTTAATTTAACGTTCGGCCGCGTTCCCAGGTTGTTTAGGTTAGTGTAGTAGATGGATCGACATCACGGCACAAGGGTGTAACCCATACAGATCCGTTCTACTCCTAACTCAAGCCTGAGTCTGGAGAATCTGAGCTCATTGCACCGGCGAGAATCCTGTAATACTTTGGGTAGATGTTTAAAGCGAAATTTTGCCCGGGCAGCGTCACTAGGCTACTCTTTTTTGATTTCCAACTACCAAAGGATTGTTTACGTTCGCAACAATACATACGGACGTCCGATCTCACTACTCAGAGACCAGGAGAAAGTTTGTTACTAGAAGTGCACGTGAAAACATCCCGGCCTTTACCGGGGCTTGAACCCGGGATCTTCAGTACTCGAGGAGGACACCATACACAGAGACCACTCACCCCATGTTGTCCCAGCCTAAAACAGGTGTCAGGAAATGTCTACGTTAGTATGGATGCCCGGGGTGATATTGACAACATCAATCCACCCCCGCTTCAAGTGGTTTATACAAATATAGGGCAGGTACCAGACGCCCAACTAGAAAAGAGTGTTGAAATGCTACATAGAAACTGTACTTTTGTAAGGACGTGAAACGTGGACAATGAACAGACTAGCTGAAAAACATTTAATAGCAATGGGAATGTTGTTTCTGAGGAAAAGACAAAGAATACCACGGACAGACAAAATTCAACAAGAAAGTCCTATAAGAAACAAATTAAAACCGTAAACTGATTAGAGAAATTAGATATAGACACGAAGTTTGTTGGCACGTTATACGAAGAAATAGATTGGAAAACTTAATGACAACTGACAGAATTGATGGGAAAAGAACAAAGGAAATTCAGAGAGGTAAATATCAGGATGACGTGGTCATATGGTACAATCGAAACAAAAATACACAGTTGATCCACGACTCTGGTGATCGTATAAGATGACAAAATATGACCGCCCATTCTTATCGACATGGCACATGATAATGATGACCACCTGCCCAATGTGCCCCAAGGCTTGTAAAAGGGGCCCTTACTTTTACTTTTAAAAGTCTTGCATTGGGACCACACAAAAAAAAAACCTGATTATAATAAATGATTATCATGCTATTTGCTGTCGTCTCAGAAACGTGCCAACATATTTTAAAGCATGTCTCAAGCTCACAAGTTTAGTAGCTGCAAACAGAATCAAGCGAATCTGTGTGTATTGCACATAAATATCATTTAGGGAACCCACTGAGGTCACTATGGCAGCCCACAATTAAACATTCAAATGTTCGTTAATGTACTGGACACATGGTCACCGTACGATGTGTTTATTATTTGACCTATGTTGGTTTAATATAACATTCTGAGACCTATGGTGTTATTTCAATTGTTAGATACTAATTCTGTCCATATGTCATTGTTGTGGGTTCATGTAGATGTTAGACCCGGCTAGTAAAGACACCCCTTTTCAGGGGTGTCTAGTTGATCATCCGTAGAAATACAATCGTTCCCGCAATGATGGGGTGTTGTCATTTGGAGGTGACAGGTTAGAATCCCGGTCGGTAACTAAAGCTTTCAAATATTTTGTTGTCTAGTGCGTCCTCTGGTCTCTACTTCTTTCTTTTACTGCTACGAGCACACAACAATACATGTGTGTTTATTTATGAATTGTGCGGTGATTCTTTTTTTTTTTTCGCGTCCGTTCGCTTTGAACTCAAACGTAGTCCATACGCGTGCTACTGCTTTTCGAGCACTGGACTGATTTGTGCGTGTGGATTAGCTTTCCCTATTACCAGTATCCCTCGCCATCAGACGAACCTACTTCGACTTCTGAGGTACTTGTAATTTATGTCCCAAAGTCAAGGACGAGAAGTCAACGTTGTAGTACTACTGACAGGTGTAGAAGTTGAACCCACTAACACGCTATCAGCACACCGGATGTTTAAAAACGAGCGTTCTTATCCATTCGGCCGTGCTGATCTCCAGTGTGTGGAGAGTATCACGCAGACAAAGGCCTCTCTTCTTCCAGTCGACCGCATGTACTGGCATCTGCATGTGTCTGTTAATCTGCTTCAAAGATGCGCAAGGTTTTTTAGGTTGAATAAGAGATGATGACATTGTTGTTAGCATGATACTCCACAAGAAAGAAAAATTACAACAACGGAAACGAGATTCCTTAGAAGAATACTCAATGTTTCAGAAGAGAAGTCCGAAATGATGAAATCAGGACTAAAGTGGGGGATAATAACAACGCTAGATTTCATTAGAAAACAGCACGTGAAATGTTTCGGCTGCATAACTAGTCTACTAACTGACAGTATACCACAACAAGCAATGTACATACCAAATGGAACCAGAAGAAGAGACCAACCATGTAAACGATAGACAGAGGGAATGACAGAGTTTATCGGTATCTCGATATGTTGTTTGTCCATCAAGAATGATGATGACCATTCATTTCATCCAGTGGGGTTGAAGGTGTGGAGCCGTGGGTTCTAAGATGGCTGATAAGGCCTATTTTGGCTCGAAATGTTCTTTGACAATGTGGACAAAGAATGCTTGACGTCTCTGGAGGAGGATTTCCTGCAGTGGTTTTTCTGTCCTGCCTTTTCTTCACAGCTCTTGCAGTCCTGGTTGCCTCACATATGACTGCACCTTTGCGCAATGATGCACGCCACGAATTTCGGTCTCTGGCTGCAGCCTCCCAGGTTTCATGATGAATTCCAAAAGCATTCAGTGAAATTTTCAGAGTGTCTTTAAAACGTTTCCTCTGGCCACCTTGGGAGCGTTTACCACAACGCAGTTCGCTGTAAAAAATTCGTTTAGGGAGCCTGTGATCTGGCATGCGAGTCAGGTGACCAGCCCAGCGAATCTGATTCTTCATCAGTAGAGTGTGGATACTGGGCATGGATGCTCTTTCTAGGACTTCAGTGTCTGGAATCTTGTCTTGCCATTTAATCTTCAGTAGCTTCCTTAGGCAGACTGTGTGGAAGTGGTTTAATTTCCTAGCGTGTCGCTGATAAACAGTCCAGGTTTCACAAGCATATAGCAGTGTGGATAATACAACTGCTTTGTAGACTTTTAGCTTTGTTTGCAGGCTTATTCCAGTTCTATCCCATACATTCTTGTACAGTCTGCCAAAGGCTGCACTGGCCTTGGAGATTCTTGCATTCACTTCGTCATCGATTGTGGCAGCTTGTGACAGGGTGCTGCCAAGATAGGTAAATCTGTCCACAACACTTAGTCTATGATCATTCACTTTGATATTCGGCACAGTGTGATTATTCCCTGGAGCTGGCTGGTACATAACTACAGTCTTCTCCAAGTTGATATTGAGCCCAAAGTTGGCACAGGCATGTGAGAAAGCTGAAACATTATGTTGCATGTCCGCCTCTGAGTTGGCGTATAGAGCGCAATCATCAGCAAACAGGAGCTCTCTGACGGTGCCACTGTTAATTTTGGTTTTAGCTTTCAGCCTTCTGAGATTGAATAACTTTCCATCCATACGGTAGTTGATGTCTATTCCAATGTCGTCGTTCTCGAAGGCATTCATCAACATGGCTGAAAACATGAGGCTGAACAGTGTTGGTGCCAGGACACATCCTTGCTTCACTCCATTGGTGACAGGAAAGGGTTCAGACAGCTCACCATTTTCCTGTACTCTTGCCTGCATGCCGTCATGAAATAGCAGCACTATTTGGACAAACTTTCGTGGACAGCCATATTTTGCCATAATCTTCCACAGTCCTTCTCTGCTGACTGTATCAAAAGCCTTGGTAAGGTCAATGAAAGTGGAGAACATTTCGCAGTTCTGTTCCTTACATTTCTCTTGCAGCTGCCTTGCAGCGAAAATCATGTCAATAGTTCCACGTTCTTTTCTGAAGCCACATTGACTCTCAGGAAGAAGACCTTGATCGAGATGGGCTGTGAGGCGATTGAGAAGAATTCTGGCGAGTATCTTCCCTGCAATTGAAAGCAAGGAGATGCCTCGGTGGTTGTTACAGGATTGGCGGTTTCCTTTACGTTTGTAAAGGTGGACTATTGACGCGTCCTTAAAATCTTGTGGCATGGTCTCGTTCATCCATATGTTTGTGAAGACTTGGTGAAGCTGCTCTGTTAGGACCGGCCCACCTGCCTTGTATATCTCTGCTGGGATGGAGTCAGGACCAGGTGCCTTGCCGCTGGAGAGTTGCTGGATGGCTTTGTTTATTTCCACTATGGTTGGCAGGTCATCAAGAGTCTCATTGGTGGGAACTTGAGGAAGGCAATTGATGGTTTCATCATCGAAGAAGGAAGTTGCATTTAAGATTTTGCTGAAATGCTCTGCCTGTCGTGTCCTCCTTTAAAGTGTCGTCCCTGGAGTGAGGAGATCCGACACCCACATTATAATATTATTTTTTTTTTCCCCTCAATATTCTGGAGAATCCACCAGCTTCCGTCCAACACACTCCATCAGCCTATGGACACCTTTTCCTATCACTCTCACACTGTCGTACTATGCCCCCTTCTCATACTTCCCCAACGCAACATACTCAACAACTCTTACTTCTAGAAATTAATAAAGATTAATTTATTAAAATAAAAGTGTAACGTGTATGAGACGTGTATGCGAAGAAAATGTGTGACGTGTTCTATAAAGTGTAGAGAATCTGACTCTCAGACATCAGATCAGTCCGCTGATCACAGCAAAGATAGACCACAGCACGTTACGTCAGAACAAGTACGTCTCACCCGTTGCCGGAACCATCCTGCCGGATACTGCTTTGCTTCTGTAGACCTCTGGTAATCCCATTTCATGAACATGAGAAATAGACACCGGTGGTCTGAACAGTTACTTATGGACCGGATTCACTCTACACAATGTCCGTTCCTAATGTTCTCTAACCAACTGCACAAGTTCTTTTCTAGTGTTTACACAGTTAGTAAAGTTAAGTGTTAGTCGACAGATCATCCTCGTTGCACATCGAACCATTCAGTCCGCAAGTGCTAATTACTAATGTTAATTGTTACTGTACTAACACTAGTTACTCTTAACCGGTTCTCGGTTCGTTACCACTGTTTAATGCTGTATGGTGCAACTGTAATCTTCACTATGTTGGGTGAATCAACCTCCCTCTAGCTTTTAATCACGTCTGTAAGCAATCTTTATTGATTGCCGAACTGGTGTTCTTCCGACTGGGATTTTCTTCCTTCCCAAAATTTTATTGAGCTTCCTTGGATCTGGTAGGGAACCTAGGATAGAAACAACACACCTGGTGATAGTACTAGTTCATGATTCTTTCGGCTGAGTGTAAGCCTATCACCTTGCCTAATGATCGTTAGCTAACTAGACTTAGTCATAGAGCAGATTAGCTACCCACCTAGAGTCGAATCAGGTTATGACAAAGAAAAAATCAGCAAACAGAATGTGGAACCCCTCCCACAAGTGACACCTACGGGAAATCCCAATTATCCCTCATTACTCAATTCTCAACTAGTAAAGCTTATCAACACTTCACTAATCTATTCTAGCTAACAGAGTCAAGTATCACTTCCCTACTCTAGCTAGTTTCCACTAACAGTGCTAATCATCACACTATAGTTTAACAAGGCTACTGCCTAAAGTAATTATAACGAATATATTATAATAGGTTATACCTTAAATGGCACCACTGCAGTCCTATCAATCATATCTACATCTGCCATTATAGGCACGTGTAAAATTAAGTCACTAATTAACACACGGTAGATATTATTTCCACTAGGCGCTGCCGTGCCCTGGCACTCTGACTAAAGCATAATTTCAAGTCCTCCCTAGCTGGTCCCAACTAGAGTTTATATGGCAAACTACCAAAGTTGTCCACGTGACTTTATCCTCTTCTCCCCCACACAGGTGTTATTTGGACATATCAACCATTTGCAAGGATCTATTTTTCCGGGCTTAAATCCTGTCAAAGTTGTCAGTAATTGTTAAGATTCTCAAAACAAGCCAGCGAATTTTATGACGACTTCCAACAAACAGTTGCAAATAACCCCGTCAAACTCTTCATGTTCCGGAAACCAAGAATTGACATATGTACTGTTTTCTCCCTACTAAGTACTTCCGTTTTACATCTGCCATTGTGATCTCACGGCTTCCATCTGCATTCAAATGTTGACAAACTTGTCAATCTTCTGTTCCGTGGTGACAATATATGTGATTCTAACTGGTAATGAACTGCCAACTCGGTGTATCCCTTCCTTCTCACTCAACACCAAATGTGTAGATGGGCTGACCCCACTGCTTCCATTTACATTCAAATGTAGACAAACTAATCAAGGCGATGCCAGGACCTGTCACCATCAACACCGACCGTTCCAAATCCGTTATAGATGTACACGTGCAGCTACAAATATTGTCCTGAGATTTTGACATCCGCGGTGTTTTTCCAGTTAGTAAAATAATGGTGCTGAAAATACACGCCAAGCAAACGTCGGGAATATTTATCTGTTTAACTCATGGCAATCTCGCGACATAGGCCCCCTCTTAAGAGAGTAGTCCATCTCACTCTCCTCCACGATGAGTTAAATCCAGATAATTCATTCCTCTTCTTCAGGAGCTGGGTGTCTTGACAAGAAATCCGCTCCAACATTCTCCTTCCCAGGAATGTACTCTACTGTGAAATTATACGGTTGAAGTAACAACGACCACCGCATCAAACGTGCGTTGAGCTTCTGAGAAGTAGCCAGGAACATCAGGGGCTGATGATCCGACTGAACCCGAAACTTAACTCCATACAAATATGGCTGAAATTTTTGCACTGCCCATACGAGGGACAAGCATTCTCTCTCGACGGTTGAATAATTCCTCTCCGCCTGTAGAAGTTTCTTACTTGCGTATGCCACAGGTTTCAAAACCGAAGCATCGTCTTTTCCTTCCTGTAACAAAGCGGCTCCAATTCCAATCCCACTCGCATCCGTTCTCAACACAAATGGTTTGGAAAGGTCAGGGAGCTGTAATACAGGTTTGCTGACCAAGGCCTCCTTTAACTGACTGTAGGCATTCTCACATTCTGGTGTCCAAATGATTTGATCCGGGAATCCCTTTTTCAAGGTTTCGGTCAACGGAGCTCCCAGTTCCGTGAAATGTGGGATAAATTTGTGGTAGAACCCACACAACGAGAGAAAAGATCGCACATCCTTCTTCGTTTTTGGCCTTGGTGCATTTCTGATTTTCTCCAGGTTCTTCTCTTCTGGAACAATGTGTCCTGGAGTGATGGTGTGACCTAGAAATTCCAGAGTCTGGTAACCAATCATGCACTTGGTTGGACGAGCAGTAAGCCCTGCTTCCTTGAGCCTATTAAACACTCTCTCCAAGGATTGTAAGTGGTCATCCAGGCTGTCACTGGAAATCAGAATATCATCCATAAATGAGATGATGGACGGATCCTGTAACGGATCTAGTAAAGTCCTCATCATGCGTGTAAACACACTAGGTGCATTGCTAAGTCCAAAGGGCATGACCTTAAATTCGTAGTGTCCACTGGGTGTACTGAAAGCTAACAGTGGTCGAATCTCCGGTTTGACTGGTATCTGATAGTACCCCCGACTCAGATCCACCTTTGAAAAGTACCGAGCCTTATGGAGCCTAGCGAATAACTGAGTTGGATTCGGCAAAGGTTCCACCTGAAACTGTGTATGACTGTTCAGCAGTCGGTAATCTATACACAACCTGTGTTCTCCACTTGGTTTGCGTAACAAAACTACCCCCGCATTGTATGGGGATGTGGATGGTGCAATCACGTCATCCTCCAGCAATTTTTTTATTTCCTCCTCCAGGGCCTTTTCTTTAGAGAATGGCACTGGGTAAACCTTCTGACGAACCGGCTCCTGTGTGGTCAAAGTCATCTCAAACTCCACCAACCTCGTTCGTCCAGGTTTATCAGTCAGTATCTCCTTATGAGACTTGAGAACCTGGGTTATCCTTTCCCTCTCCTGGGAGGTCAGATCAGGGTTCACTTGTACATCCCTATAGGTTTCCTGGTGTACTAAGGGATATTCCCTGCCCTCGCTGGTTCCCACTTCTGTCTCCACTGCAACTGCCATTGCCATGAGGTGAGCTGCCTTGTCTCCGGGTCTCTCTTCGTATTTCCGCAAGAGATTGATATGGAAAATCTTCGACTTTCCCCGGATCCGGATTTGATAGTTGGTTCTGGATATCACCCTTTCCACGGGAAATGGTCCTTGCCAACCTATCTCCAGTTTGTTGTTTCCCGTTGGGAGTAGCAACAAGACTTTATCTCCCACCTCTAGAGATCTTTCTTTAGACCTACGGTTGTAGTAAGCCGCATGTCTTTTCCTGGCCTTTTTCAAGTTTTGATTTGCCAGAGTCCATCCCTTGTGGAGTTTTTCTTTCAGTTCCTCCACGTATTGATAGGATGAGATCACTTCTTCTGACGTCCCCTCTTCAGTCCAACTCCTCAACATGGCTTCCAACGGTCCTTTGATTGGACGACCAAACAGCAACGTAGCGGGTGGTAGTCCTGTTGAGCCATGAGGAACTTCCCGATAGGCAAAGAGTGCTGCTGGGATATATTCATCCCACCTATCAGGTTTTTCCTGCGCTAATTTCCTGAGCATTGTCATCAACGTGCCGTTGAAACGCTCTACTTGTCCATTGGCTTGAGGGTGGTAAGGGCTGGTATGTATGTGGTTAGAGTGAAACACCCTAAATACCTCCTCCATGAGTTTTCCACAAAACTGAGATCCATTGTCCGTCAGAATTTGATCCGGAAAGCCTAATCTGGTAAAGGCCTCCATCAGTGCGTCCGCCACTCTTTTCGAGTCAATCGTGGTCAACGGTATAGCCTCACCCCACATTGTACAGCAATCCACCATTGTGAGTATATACATGTTCCTCTTCCTAGTCCTGGGAAGTGGACCCACGATATCGATGGCTACCCTCTCGAAAGGAGAGTTCATGATGGGCATCTCACCCAACATCACCGGTGCTGTCCAGTGTTTCGGTGCCACCCTCTGGCACTCAGGGCATGACTTCACATACCGACGCACATCATCTGTCATTCCCGGCCAATAGTAGTGGCAGGAAATCCGCTGCATGGTGGCGGCAATACCCATGTGTCCACTAAAGGAGATGGTATGCCCCATATGAAGAATCTGGGACCGATGAGCTTTTGGGACGACCAACTGACCGTATAGGTTGTCTCCCCTTCCTGCTCTCCTGTAGAGTATCCTATTCTTCATGTAGTACTGCCCCCGTCCTGGTGGATCAGCACTTTTCTGCAGCTTTTTGTAGCAAGGACGTAAAGTATCATCCTCACTCTGGGCAGTTCGTAGCTCCCCCGGCATTGGGTTAGTCACAATTGCGTCTGCCTCTTCCGTTTTCGCCTGAGAGCGAGTCTGCATTGCTCCCATATGAATAGGCTCCCTGGGCATTCCCAGAAAGACATACCGGCAACCTAGGATGGCTGGAAAAATGGGATCGGTCAATACAGCGGCCTTGATGGTGCCGGTGACGTACCTTGACCGAATCTCCACATTAGCAATGGGCAACTTCATGGTTACAGCACTCTTCTGTGCAGGCTGTATATCCAATGTTTCACCTGTGAATTGTTCTGGATGTACTAGATCCGCAGAAATCACGGCCTCCCCGTCCAGTCCTGTGTCGTATAAACACTCCACTTGACGACCGTTAACCTCTACCAATTCCACTACAGGTGGTTTTTCCTGGTCTGGAGTCTCTTCCTCGGTCTCGACCTGTTCGGTGGGCTCCACCTTAGGTTTCCCTGAGCACACGACGAATTGAGTGTCTCCTGACTTTCCCCTGCAGTCAATAGCATTGTGCGTGTTTGACTTGCATTCGTTGCACCATTTCCCTGTCCTAGATTTTCTATTGTCGGACTTGAATGAGCTCTCCTGGTGGCGAGCTTCCTTGTTGACCTTGGCATTTTCCGTGACAACCTCCTTGGAAGTCACTTGACATGCTGCAAAATGAGGGTTCTTAGCCTTCGATTTGCAGTCCCTCGTATTGTGAGAGGGTGACTTACAAATTGAACACCACTTCTCCGACCACGGTCGTTTAGGTGTAGAGCTTGAGGTGCTCTTGCTTCCCTCCTTCTTCTTCTCTGAACTATCCTCTGATTTTTTCCCATAAGGTTCCCACTTTTTTGTTCCTGAGTTTTTGGCTTTCTTCTTGTCATGTTTCTCTTGACTTTTGGTGTTGGTGGAAAGGTTTTCCCCTGCCTCCCCATGTACCTCGACGAACCGTTCTGCTAATTTATTCACGAGGTCAATACGTTCCGCTCCTTGTTCTCCCAGGAACGTCCTGAGAGGTTTAGACATTTGCTTCTTCAGCTGGTCGACCACCATGAGCTCTTCCAGACTCTCATAGTCATGTGCGAACCCAGCCAAATCCATCCACTTATGGAGATAAGATTTAAGACGCAAACTGTAGGCGGCAAACAACTCTCCCGGTTCTCGTTTCGCTGCTCGAAATTTTTTCCGGTAGGTATGCGATGTAACCTCGAATCGTTTCAGCAGAGCCGTCTTTAATTCATCATAATTGTTCTCATGTCCTGGTGGCAGGCGAGTATAAACCTCGTATCCTGTCCCGCGTAATCCCTGGGATAGCTTAAGATTCCATTTGTTACGCTCCAGACCCATAGCAACTGACATAGCCTCGAAGCGTTGAAGGTATTGGTCAATCTTCTCTTTGTCCTCCTCGTAGACCGCTAAAGGAAACTTCATAGCATGGTACCCATGTCCACCTACTGGTGTTGATCCTGGGATGGAGGAACCTCCAACTGCTCCCTCAGTTTCTCCATTAGATTGACTCTTCAACTCGAGTTCCCTCATCCGGTACTCGTGCTCCCTTTTCTGTGCTTCCTGTTCAGCTTCTAATTTCCTAGCTGCTTGCTCAGCTTCAAATTTCCTAGCTGCTTGCTCAGCTTCCAATTTCCTAGCTGCTTGCTCAGCTTCCAATTTCTTAGCTGCTTGCTTAGCTTCCAATTTCTTAGCTGCTTGTTCCAACTCCATCCTTCTCAATTCCAGCTCGGCCTTTCGATCATCCCTTTCTGCTTGACGATACTCTCTCTCCACTTCCTGTATGTAATCAGTTAGAGCAGACCCAGCCAATCCCATTTCTTCCCCCCTTGCCTTTAATTCTGCGGTGCTAAGTTTAGGGGTGGCCATTATACAGAGAGGTAAGCTAGCAGGTCTAGTACAATATAACTGCAAATTACTATACCGATATATGAACAAGTACTATAAATCTCGATATTACCACACACAGTACATTCACTCAGTGACAAGAGTAGAATCAGGACCACAGACCTATGCAGACGTGTGAAGTGTGAACAGGTAAGATATTAATCCTAACCCCTATCCACATTCACTCTAGCTGGATTCTCCAAAATGATATCTCCCTCTTATAACTAAGGATCCCGTGTCAAAAGACCCCGTTGTCAGAAGATCCCCCTGTCAAACGTTCCTGCTTGCAGGAGATCTCGCTGTCCAAGGATTCCGTTTACGGGAGATCCCGCTGTCCAAGGATCCCGTTTACGAGAGATCTCGTTGTCCAAAGATCACGTTTACGATAGATCCCGCTGTCCAAAGATCACGTTTACGAGAGATCCCACTGTCCAAATATCCCGGACGAGCCCCCAATAATGTCGTGTCCTCCTTTAAAGTGTCGTCCCTGGAGTGAGGAGATCCGACACCCACATTATAATATTATTATTTTTTTTTCCCTCAATATTCTGGAGAATCCACCAGCTTCCGTCCAACACACTCCATCAGCCTATGGACACCTTTTCCTATCACTCTCACACTGTCGTACTATGCCCCCTTCTCATACTTCCCCAACGCAACATACTCAACAACTCTTACTTCTAGAAATTAATAAAGATTAATTTATTAAAATAAAAGTGTAACGTGTATGAGACGTGTATGCGAAGAAAATGTGTGACGTGTTCTATAAAGTGTAGAGAATCTGACTCTCAGACATCAGATCAGTCCGCTGATCACAGCAAAGATAGACCACAGCACGTTACGTCAGAACAAGTACGTCTCACCCGTTGCCGGAACCATCCTGCCGGATACTGCTTTGCTTCTGTAGACCTCTGGTAATCCCATTTCATGAACATGAGAAATAGACACCGGTGGTCTGAACAGTTACTTATGGACCGGATTCACTCTACACAATGTCCGTTCCTAATGTTCTCTAACCAACTGCACAAGTTCTTTTCTAGTGTTTACACAGTTAGTAAAGTTAAGTGTTAGTCGACAGATCATCCTCGTTGCACATCGAACCATTCAGTCCGCAAGTGCTAATTACTAATGTTAATTGTTACTGTACTAACACTAGTTACTCTTAACCGGTTCTCGGTTCGTTACCACTGTTTAATGCTGTATGGTGCAACTGTAATCTTCACTATGTTGGGTGAATCAACCTCCCTCTAGCTTTTAATCACGTCTGTAAGCAATCTTTATTGATTGCCGAACTGGTGTTCTTCCGACTGGGATTTTCTTCCTTCCCAAAACTTTATTGAGCTTCCTTGGATCTGGTAGGGAACCTAGGATAGAAACAACACACCTGGTGATAGTACTAGTTCATGATTCTTTCGGCTGAGTGTAAGCCTATCACCTTGCCTAATGATCGTTAGCTAACTAGACTTAGTCATAGAGCAGATTAGCTACCCACCTAGAGTCGAATCAGGTTATGACAAAGAAAAAATCAGCAAACAGAATGTGGAACCCCTCCCACAAGGGACACCTACGGGAAATCCCAATTATCCCTCATTACTCAATTCTCAACTAGTAAAGCTTATCAACACTTCACTAATCTATTCTAGCTAACAGAGTCAAGTATCACTTCCCTACTCTAGCTAGTTTCCACTAACAGTGCTAATCATCACACTATAGTTTAACAAGGCTACTGCCTAAAGTAATTATAACGAATATATTATAATAGGTTATACCTTAAATGGCACCACTGCAGTCCTATCAATCATATCTACATCTGCCATTATAGGCACGTGTAAAATTAAGTCACTAATTAACACACGGTAGATATTATTTCCACTAGGCGCTGCCGTGCCCTGGCACTCTGACTAAAGCATAATTTCAAGTCCTCCCTAGCTGGTCCCAACTAGAGTTTATATGGCAAACTACCAAAGTTGTCCACGTGACTTTATCCTCTTCTCCCCCACACAGGTGTTATTTGGACATATCAACCATTTGCAAGGATCTATTTTTCCGGGCTTAAATCCTGTCAAAGTTGTCAGTAATTGTTAAGATTCTCAAAACAAGCCAGCGAATTTTATGACGACTTCCAACAAACAGTTGCAAATAACCCCGTCAAACTCTTCATGTTCCGGAAACCAAGAATTGACATATGTACTGTTTTCTCCCTACTAAGTACTTCCGTTTTACATCTGCCATTGTGATCTCACGGCTTCCATCTGCATTCAAATGTTGACAAACTTGTCAATCTTCTGTTCCGTGGTGACAATATATGTGATTCTAACTGGTAATGAACTGCCAACTCGGTGTATCCCTTCCTTCTCACTCAACACCAAATGTGTAGATGGGCTGACCCCACTGCTTCCATTTACATTCAAATGTAGACAAACTAATCAAGGCGATGCCCGGACCTGTCACCATCAACACCGACCGTTCCAAATCCGTTATAGATGTACACGTGCAGCTACAAATATTGTCCTGAGATTTTGACATCCGCGGTGTTTTTCCAGTTAGTAAAATAATGGTGCTGAAAATACACGCCAAGCAAACGTCGGGAATATTTATCTGTTTAACTCATGGCAATCTCGCGACACTGCCCAGCGTTGGAGGATTTCTTTCTTATCGGTGACCAATGTTCCCCCGTCTGCACTGAGGAGGGGAACTATGCCTGGTGATGAAGGACCATAGACCGCTTTCAGTGAGTCGTAGAAGTTTTTCATATCGTGTCTGTCAGCAAAGCCCTGAATTTCATTAGCTTTGCTGCTCAGCCAGAAGTCCCGCATGTGCCGAAGTTTCTGCTGCACTACTCTCTGAATGTTCTTGAAAGCATCTTTTTTTGATGTTGACTTTGGGTCATTCAAATGTGCCTTGAGGAGAAGATGTTTCTCGGCCAGCAATTGGTTGATGTCTTCGGAATTTTCATCAAACCAGTCTTTATTCTTTCGGGGGGCTGGACCCAGGATTTCCATAGCAGTGTTGTAAATCGTGTCCTTTAGGGCTCTCCATTCTGTTTCTGTATCCTGATTAGCTTCAGCATTGGGCTTGAGGCGGTCTTCCAGCATATTTTCAAATGACTGCTGCATTTTCTTGCTGTTTAGGCGGGTGACATTTAGCTTTGTTTGCATTTTCGCCCCTTGAGGACGCCGTGGTGGCCTGATGTGGATGTTCATTTTCGAGACAATGAGACGATGGTTTGTCCAACATTCGGCACCACACATGGATTTTTTCACTCGAACGTCTTGTCTGTCACTCCTCCTGACGATGACATAGTCAATGAGGTGCCAGTGTTTCGAGCGAGGGTGCATCCACGATGTCCTATTTCTCATGGGGAGACGGAAAATTGTGTTCGTAATCAGGAGATCATGTTCGGCACAAGTCTGAAGGAGGCGGAGTCCATTGCTGTTACAATTTCTGACTCCATGCTTTCCAATAATGCCACTCCAAGAGGTGGTGTCCGTGCCTACTCTGGCATTGAAATCCCCAAGGAGTATAAGTTTGTCTCCTTTGGGAACAGATGTTAATACATTGTGCAGGTCCTCATAGAACTTATTCTTGACATCATCTTCGTTGGTCATAGTTGGTGCGTAGACACTCACAATGGTTGCGTGCTTCCTTCCATTCAGCAGAGGCAACTTCATGGTCATGAGCCTGTCGTTTACAGCTTTTGGAAATCCAGCTAATTTGCCGACCAGGGCCGACTTAATGGCAAATCCCACACCGGATTGGCGTCTTTCCTCGCTTTTCCTTCCACTCCAGAAAAATGTGTAGCCGGCACCAATTTCACAGATTTGGCCTTCTTCTGCAAGTCGTGTCTCGCTCAAGGCTGCAATGTCGATGTTGTACCTGCCGAGCTCTCTCCCAATCAGTGCTGTTCGTCTCTCTGGACCCGACGCGCCGTCTCTGTCAAGTAGGGTGCGTACATTCCAAGTTCCAATTGTTAAGGGAATATGGTTTACTCTTTTAGCTTTGCTTGTTTTATCTTTCTTTGTATGTGGACCGCAGTTAAGGGTACCCACCAACCGCGGCTAGCTGGTTAGGTAGTGATGAAGCAGACAATGTTTAGGGCACCTTTTCTAGCCCCTTCCTCATGCTATGGAGGTGAGCAGTGTGTTCCTATAGAGGGCTGCTCAGTCGCCCAGGGGGCTGCCGAATCCCACTGCTGCTCCGGTCAGTAGAAGACGACCATATGGCCTGAGCCGCCTGTGTGCAGGTCTGCGACTACGGCTGCCAGCGTACCCACGCCTGCCGCTTTGCCGCTCGCCCATCGCCACAGGGCTTGAAGGTGATATGTGACGTTGGATGAAGAATGACTTGCGCTATGACTTGGATTAAAGTGAGGAAGAGTTGCGCAATTCGTCGACCTCACTCTCTCACCTGAGTCCATCTGAGTCCAGTGGCAAGACAAGTCGAGACGATTGGAGACGAATACAGGTGCAGTGGATGACCAGGGCGCTCTACGTGCCTTGCCGTGCTCATTACGTTCCACAACGCTTTGCAGGTAAACGCCGTCTTGCCCGTTGAATCAGGAATGATTTCTTCCGCGCAGTCTGCCGAATCCTGTCTTCACATGCTGGGTAGGCATACCCTAGTTTACCTCTTGGTTTGACACCAAATCGGATACCCATGTAAACGATAGACAGAGGGAATGACAGAGTTTATCGGTATCTCGATATATATAGCCCATAAGTGCGCACACCCCAGGTTTTTATGCTTGACTTCGACAGCAAACAACAACAAGAAAATGCAACAATGCACAAACAATGGAGATGATTGTGTTTTGGGGAGGCCGACATGGTTGAAAGGATTCAAGTGATAGCGATTAAATTTCCGGTGCGATGATGGCGGGGTAGTAGATTCAAGCCACACACCGACCAGTTGGACATGCTTGTTGACTTTTCGGCCCTAACTTGGGAACGTAAATTACAAGTACATCAGACGTCGGCGTGGATTCGCTTAATAGTTGGGAACACTGAAGGGGAAAGCGAACCCATACGCACAAATCAATTCAGTGTATTTCCTAATACTAGTTGTACGTGTGTGAATAATGCGTGAGTTAAAAAAAAAAAAGAAAGAAAGCAACATCCAAACTTTTGTTGCCTTTCTGTGTTGTTTTCTGATGAAAGCTTGTCACCGCAACTGCCTATGTAAAAATTAAAAAAAATTGCAATGCGTAAAGTTTCTTGCACTGTGTGTTTTTCAAGTGTTCACATTTGTATAGCTTTAACGCAGCTGAATCCATTACATTTATCTAAATTACTGGGTAGGATTAGATGTGCCCGCCCGTATATTTCCGGAGCACCAAAAAGAGATAAAGAACAGTATACAATGTGGATGGATATCTTGTTGATGTAAAAGGTGACTAGACAGGTTTGATCTGGGACTGGCTATCTCACATAGAAGGAAAAGAAGTCAGCCACAGTCCAGCCAACCATGAACTGGCATACACTGGGATAAATGTGTGTGGCTGTGGGCCTACGCTCAACTAGGAGACTCAATGTACAAGGGAGAAGACATGAAGGTAAGTTATGGGCACGCATTGATAACGGAAACTGTCAACTAAACGGTCTGGGTGTAAAGGACAGCAACGAACAACAGCGTGGAAAACAACAATTCAGGAGACTGAGAATCTACCACGATAAGTGGACAACCCAGCATCTACCAGGATACGTTTACAACCCAGCATCTACCAGAATACGTGGACAACCCAGCATCTACTAGGATAGGTGGACGACCAGCATCTACCAGGATAAGTGGACAACCCAGCATCCACCAGGAAAAGTGGACAACCCAGCATCTACCAGGGTACGTGAACAACCCATCATCTACCAGGATACGTGAACAACCCAGCATCTACTAGGATAAGGTGAAAACCCAGCATCTACCACGATACGTAAACAACCCAGCGTCCACCAGAATAAGTGGACAACCAAGTATCTACCTGGATACGTGGACAACCCAGCATCTACCGGGATAAGTGGACAACTCAGCATCTACCAGGATAAGTGGACAACCCAGCATTTACTAGGATAGGTGGACAAACAGCATCTACCAGGATAAGTGGACAACCGAGCATCTACCAGGATAAGTGGAAAACCCAGCTTCCACCAGGATAAATGGACAAACCAGCATCTACCAGGATAAGTGGATAACCCAGAATCCACCACGATAAGTGGACAACCCGCATCCACCAGGATAAGTGGACAACTAAGATATTTAGAGGCATAATCGTCAGATGGAAGGGAAGTTGGAGATGCACTTTCCAATAATAAGTGTTTTCACAGGTTGCAAATCGAGAGTGACAGGAGAGATAAGACGTTTATCGAAGTGTTCGGACTAAATAACATTATATGATCACTCCTTAAACCAATCATCATGAGCTCTGAAAGTGGCGTAGGCGTCCATGTCTCTCCACAAATCTCGGTCCTTGGTGCTCTGATTGTAGTTTCCAGTTAGCTCGCTTTGAACTCAATCATAGTCCATACACGGGGTTACGCTTCTAGCAGTTGCCACAAATGAATATTGCACTGGACAGATGTTTGCGCGTGGATTACTTTTTCCTAATACCAGTGTCCCTCGTCATCAGGCGAACCTACTCCGACTTCTGAAGTGCTTGTAATTTACGTCCTCAAGTCAAAGACTTTACTGATGGTATTCTTGTTCGCCATCGTCTGCGACCATCAAGCATAATTTCTCCAGGTCTGAGTCTACTTCTTCTACCGCTGTTCTTTCCAGTTGTCACAATGTTCTCAATGTCCTTTCTCTCTTCATATGGGAAAATACTACTGCTGATCTCTTCCTTATTGTTGTGTATACTGTTCTACTTTCATTAGTCTCTTCCAAACACTCGTGGTTAATTACTCTGGCAGTGCAAAGTGTTGACAACATTCCTTTCAGAAACCACATCTCCAAATTCTTCCTAATTTGTTCGTTCATTTCGAGATTCACAGTTTTCTGACATTCAGTGAAAGTGATATAAGATATTTTTATATTCTGAAATACAGCTATTGCTTGGTCTGTTTTGCTCTTAGTGGTCATTCTTTTGTGTTCGAATTCCGGCAGCGGCATTACACCTAGTATACCTGTGCGGTCTGTTGTTTTGTCGAGACACCTGTCTGTTCCACTTTTCACACGGGTCAGTGACGAGCATTTTGTCTGATATTCACTGGCACATGAACGGAGCATACTAGGGCGACCCTTTGCTGTGAAGTTGGAACCGCGCCTAAATAATGGTTTCTGTACCCGCAAGGGGGTGGATTTTTAAAAGTGAATTGGGATCCCAAATCGACTCATCCTAAAATAGATTCCAGAGATTGTGTTGGGAAGTAAAGGTGGTCGGTGTGAATATATCACCCACCCAATGCAGATTGGTCTATACGTATATGGGTCTATAGTATGTCCACATTTGTTTGCCGCAATATAAACATCAATATCTCAGTAACCAACTGAGGGAAAATTATGAAATTTAGTATATAACCTTATCATTATGTCCACCCAACAAAAAATATTTTGTTCTGGAGATTTTACAGCAGATTTCAAAGTTTGTTTATATGAGATATATAATTTACGGGTCTGACATGAAATTCATAATTTTAAATGTATTACAGCGTAGCCAGACAATCAGGGCTCAATTTTGAATATTGTACGTGTTTTCACAGGATTGGCCTTTTGCCAACCCCCCGCGTTGTTCAAACTAAGACTGTTCAGAGGTGTCTCAAAATGTGGGTTATTTCATGAAACCTGATTAATATGTTTTTTAAAATCTTATCACTTATCGCTAACATTGAAATGTGTGAATATTTTTCAATGGGCTTTAATGCGAAATTGTACACTTCAAAGAATCACTATGAAGTTGTACACATATTTTTGTCAAGAAGCTGATCGCAAGAAACTGTTTTATACTATTACAAATTCCGAAAAAAGAACAATGCATGCATTGGGCTTGAGTAAACGGGCATTTTGTCAAAGGGTGCAAGAATCTGGAATTAAACCACCACGCAATAACCAAACGGTAGGTAGAAAGATTATTGTAGACAGTTTTGACAAAGATGTCATAAGGCGAGCTATTATAAAAATGCTTTAAAAAGTCGCTTGATATACGACAGGATCGACTTCATTGCACCGGGTTCTATCCCATATGGTTCGGTCTCTTTCCGCAGCGCGGAAAGCATCGCACAAAGCACGAACTCCGCAGCTCTAGTGACGACCCACAGAAGTCTCCGAAAAATTTAACTCGTGAACTGGAATCGAACCCACGACGTTTGGAGCCCGAGTCAAAAGGCTTGACCACTTCACCACAGAGACTCCTAAAATTATAAAAATTTTGGATTTTATATCCAGGATTATCCAGCATTATAAAAATGCTGGATGCCAAAGAAACAGTGACTGTAAGAAAACTTAGGGTTTGGTTCAGAAAGAACAATAACATAGAGCTATCCAAAACAACTTTGTGGAAAATTATAAGGACATTATCTTCACTATTTGAAAGTACAAGGGCGGTAGAAATAATCTTTGCGAGCAACCGCATTTAGGAGCCATGAGAAGCAGATACCTACGTGAAATAAGGGAAATGCGCAAAGAAAATTATGGCATAGTGTGTTTGGATGAAATGTGGATCAATGCGCACCACACAAGTGATAAGGAATGGCAACCAGTGGATGGACAGATAAAGCGATATATGCCCAGTAGTATAGGACAGCTTTTGGTCATGGCCCTGCTGGTAATACGCATAATGGTTTGCAACAGAATGCTGGGCTCGTGTTCGTATCAAAGCATACAGACAATAGGGATTATCATAATAAGATTAATGGTAATGTATTTAGAGATTGGCTCGAGAATACAGTACTTCCATCCCAAGATAGACTGTCTTGTCTAATCATGGACAATGCATCATATCACAATGTTGTTGCCCAAGAAGACAAAATACCTACGGCATCGAGCACAAAGGAAGCAATAAAGATATGGCTCCGAAGGGAAAATATACCATTTCCAGAAACATATTTCAAGCTACAGATGTTGACCCTTGTAAAACAGACGCAAAAAAGCAAGAAATTTCAAATTGACAAGTTGATAGAAGAGCATGGCCATAGGAGCTTGAAACTTCCGCCGTATCATTCTCATTTAAACCCTATAGAACTTGTGTGGGCTAAAATTAAAGGACAAGTGGCAGCTGCCAATACTACATTCAAATTGTCTGACGTCAAGATACCTAACCCAGTCCGCGCTATTAAATATTGATAAAAGTTACTGGAAAAAATGTGAGGACCTTGTGTTGAAAGAGGAAGAGGACTATTGGAGAAAGGATGGATTGAGTTTTATGCAACCGAGAGCAATCATCAACCTACTGGAATCGTCCGACACAGATTAAGGTCTGAGCAGAGTATGCCCTGGCCATCCTCACTGTCAGCCCTACACAGATTGGAAGACTTGAAAAGGTACAAAACTAAGCCATGCGCATCATTTTGGGCTGCACGAAAGACACCAGCTGTGTAGCAATGAGATACCTCCTTGGCTTCCCGACAATGGAACACAGGATCAAGATCTGGAGAGCTCGTGCATACTTAAAAATAAGTGCAGATGAGCAGCACCTCTGCATGACGCTATATTCAGAGAAAAGGGTGACAGGCTAAAGAGAGGCAAATCATGGATGGGTCGGGCGGAAGATGTCGTCAGACAGGTCTGCAGTCTTACCAGTATCAACCCCGGCAAGGAATGGGTGCCGGTGCCTCCAGCTTTTAAGTGCACTTTCTCCTGCATTATCACACTCGACAGACGGTGCAGAGAGCAGAACCCTGTCGCTGTCAACGCGCTCATCTATGAACACTCATATAGCCCCAAAGTGCTCATCTATACAGATGGATCTGTTGTAAAGCAGCAGAGAAGTGCGTGGGCATTTACAGCCCGTTCAGCGGGCCGAACCGTTCAAGAATCCAGTGGTGCCCACTCTATGACCTCGAGCAGCATGACGATGGAGGTGATGGCAGTTACACAGGCTTTTATATGGCTGGAATCACAGCATTATACCAACGTGTGTGTACTAAGTGACTCAATGAGCATGATTCAGAAGATCGAAGCTGGATCTGTACGTAGACGGTGGACTGAGTCGCTGCGGAAGTCTGTTGTTCGTAAAGTCACCTTCATCTTCGTCCCGGGACATGCGGGAGTCGAGGGAAATGAACGAGCTGATAAACTGGCTGGCTCTGCACCCCCTGTAGATGGCCAGCCCATGGATCGTGCCGATGTTATTAACGTCCTTAAAGATATGGCGAGAACAGAGGACTTTGACGTCAGTGAATCCACATCGCTGTCCAGGATGAAAGACTTGGGAGTAAGAATTCGGCACGGCCAGATGCGAGAGGTACATCGGGAAAACAAGGCGCCTCGTCAACCAACACAGAACTGGCACTATTAGCCACCGGACGCTGATGCATATGCTGGGGGGGGGGGAGGATCTGAGCACCTATGGACATGTCCGGAGTGCAATGAAGATACCCCAACTGATAACTGATAACTGATAACTGAAGAAACAAGAAGGAAATGAAAAATAAGGTAAGAAATATATTCCTTCTACTTTCCTGTTAATTTACAAATTATTTACCCCGTGCCTCTGTAAATTCTCTGTCTTTACTAATATTACACATTGCACCCCTCTCGGGATTCTCCGTGGTGAAGTGGTCAAGCCGTCTGACTCGGGCTCCGAAGGTTGTATGTTCCATTCCGGGCCGCGTCCTTCATTTCACGAGTGCATTTTTTCGGAGACTCCCGAGGGTCGTCGCTGGAGCTACGGAGTTCGTGCTTTGTGCGACGCTTTCCGCGCTGCGGAAAGAAACTGAGCCATATGGGGAAAAAAACCCGGTACAATGCAGCCGACCCTGTCGATTTTAAGCTAGTTCTTTCATTGCACCCACTCCCATACGAATCCGGATACGCCTTTGTGTGTCATCAGAATTGTCAGGTCTCCCAATACCGTAAAAATAACTTTGTTAGCGAGAAATCACTAGTTGTTCAGAAAAACATCAAAGGAATGTTGCCGCTTTCAATTATTTAAGTTGTTTTTGGACCTATCAAAGACATATTCCTTGGGTGGGGGTAAATATAAGACGGCTAGAAAAATTTCATAACGATCCAACAGACAGTTTTCAAAATAATTGATCGTGAATGAAGGCAAACAAATGTGGACATACTATAGAACCATATGTCCAATGTGCTTTTAGACGTGTAAAAAGTCCATTACTTTAGTTAGTTACAATTCTGTCGTTAATCTTTGCCACATATATTCCACGTGCTAAAATGACGTACTATTACAATAATATACTAATATGTACTAACAATTAATACTTTTTTGATTCGTTGTAAGGCAGAGCAAAGATAGCTCGGGCCTAGCATTGCAGGATGGACTGCCATAAACAAACAAACAAACCAACAAACAAAAATCGAAAAAAGCGACTTGTAACATTTCCAAAACATGGTATTCTACGCTACAAAAGGTCGAGAACTCCAAATTCATTACAGCGACACCATTAACCCATCAAAGTTAATACTCCATTTCCAAACGTCTAACCCAACCTTTAACGCCATGCTCATCCTCCAGAATGAATCTCCCTACGCCCCATCTGTCAAGACTAATCTTGCCAGAAGACTACACGGACAGACGTATTCCTCCTTTGGTAAGAATATTGCGTTTGTAGGATTTAGTATTGTAGTTACTTCGGCCCTGCTGCCAGTGTTAATGCGTTCCTTCGCCAAAACTAAACCCTAGCGACTTGTCCATTCTAATATATACAGATTAATGTGGCAAAGTTGGGGCATTTCTGGAGGAGCCAACAAATCAATAGACATTAACTGCACTCACCGCAGGACAAGGCGGCTTTGCTCTGACTTGCAGGGAATGAGCTAATGCACGCATTTTTAGACCTCAGTGCAGGTATTTTTTTTTTAAATATAAGCTTACGAGCAGCTATATAACGACATTTATTGTATAGTCAAATGTTGGATTCATTGACAAATTAATGCAAGTTCCTTGCCAAATAAAATGGTTGCTCATGACACAGCATAGCTTAGACAGAGCAGTGGACATGAACTACGCAAATGTCACAGAAACCACTTGTTAGTTGGTTGCTTATCCTTGACAGGATGTCGCAATCAACCCCAGAATTCGAGATTTCTTGGCAAGTTTACCTTCAGTAGGTTGCCAGTGCTTTCTGAACGACCGGCACTTATACCTGTGTATGGGAAACCAAAGCAAGGCAGTCTGCTTTCAATTCACCCGCAGTTGTGTTTCCATCGTGGTATGCGGGATTACGAATTGCATTCAATCCGCTTCGCCACAGAGCTTCTTCTTCTTCTTCTTCTTCTTCTTCTTCTTCTTCTTCTTCTTCTTCTTCTTCTTCTTCTTCTTCTTCTTCTTCTTCTTCTTCTTCTTCTTCTTCTTCTTCTTCTTCGGCGATCAATGTTTATGACTTTACTCTTTAATGGGTCAGGATCAGTACGGACTGAAGCCGTCCTCGCTGAACAGTCTTATAGAGTCGCTTCTGTGGGACAGTATTCCTGCATTTCTCAGGTAATTTCTGTAAGTCTTATGGGATGTGTTTTGGGATGTGTCTTGGTTATCCACAGATGCAAATGACAATGCCTCTGTGAGCAATTTTGTGAAAGTTTACTAAACCCCATAATATCCTGGTCTTAGTTTGAAGATCATGTTCTGCTGGTCCCTACCTGTCATGCTCATGCTCTGGTCTGTATTGTTCATATGTCTTCCTCTTCGCTTTCATAGCTTGTTTTATTAGAGTCTTTGCCTCATAAAAGATATCACCAACCATTACCTCTTATGGACTACAATTCTTTTCAAATTAATTTAAGAAATGTGGCTCATTTGGTCACAGGATAATTAATCTGAGGCTGGGATACGACAGTGGGCTGGCATCCACTGCAGGACTAGCTCTCTTCTGCAGGACTTCATACTAATAATATCTTTTATGTCCGGAATGGGCATGTCTTGTTTGGGGCAAGCAAATGTCTAGCTACTCCGCTATTCCTATTACTTTCCCTCAAGTAAACATTGTAGTACTCCAGTATATTACCAGTGTTTTAATACGCAATTTTCTCAGCTATCCCGAAAGAAATCCGGGGCTTTAACTTCCATTACTAAGATGCATCGATAGTACAATGAAACAGGTCTATCACGTGAACCAGGATTACAATGGCTAACAAGAACACGATGGTCTAACGAGGGTTTGTAATTCCGAGAGAACAAGTTAAATCCATCCGAGGTATCCAGCGACTTGGTGGGATTGATGTTTCTTCACTGTTATCAGTAGAGTTATCTGAAGCTTTGATGAATGGAAACTGCAATGATAACAAATGATACAGCAATAGAGAAGAATGGAAGCTGCTCTTTCCAGAATGGTTAGAATTTACTTCCACAAAGGAATCCATTATGTTATAACCCCCCCCCCCTCCCCACCCGTTCCTCCCACACACACACAAACAACTGTTAATACATCATGTACTATTGCTGGTTTAATCAACCACACACACAGACACGTACTCACACAACGATCGCTACAGTTTACGATTCGTGTTCAGTCAACCATGCACACGCGCACACACACACACACACACACACACACACACACACATGTTATTTATGTGAATAGGTACAATTATGTCGGAACAGTAATAACATCTGATGGGAGATGCCTTGAAGAGATTTGAACAAGAATCGACATGGCAAAAGTAGCCTTTAGTAAGATGAAAAACATACTGACCAATAAAAAGATGTCAATTGAAACGAGAAAAAAGAGTGTTGAGATGCTACATAGAACCTGTACTCTTATATGGATGTGAAGCTTGGACAATGAGCAGTCAGGCTGAAAAACATCTGATGGCTGTAGAAATGTGGTTTCTGAGGAAAATTCAAAGAATACCATGGACAGCCAGAAAGACCAATGAATAAGTTCTTCAAGAAACAAATGAAGATCGTAAACTGATTAGAGACATTAGACGTAGACAGTCACAATTTTTTGGGCATGTTATGAGAAGAAATGATCTGGAGAACTTGGTGACAATTGGTAAGATCGAGGGGAACAGACCAAGGGGAAGACCTAGAAGCAAATACCTGGATGGCTTGGCCTTGTGGCATGGTCAAGACAGGAGACAGAAACACGGAGCTGATCCACGACTCTGGTGATCGAGTGAGATGGCAGAACATGACCGCCCACGCTTACCGGCATGGTACATGATGGATATATAATATATATATATATATATATATATATATATATATATATATATATATATATATATATATATATATATATATATATATATATATATATATATATATATATATAACAGTCAACCCCAGCATGTTTCGGCTGTTTGTGATTTACTGGACAAGGTTACATTCATGAGTTTGCCTATACTTTCTGAACTTTCTGAACGACCGAGTTCATACCATTGTATGAAAACCAGCGCAAGGCAGTCTGCTTCCAAATCTACAGCTGTGTTTCGAGCGCGGTATGCAGCGTTGCGAGTCGCGTTTGAATCTCCTTCGCCACAGAGTTGGCTATGAACAAAGGTGAACATTATTTCACTCCCCCCCCCCCCTTATAAAAAAAGCAAAACAAACATACTGCGTGCTACGTTCAGACTAACAGCACACCATTTCATTGTTGTTATACACCCACTCTTGATGAATGTGTGAGGCAATTATCTCAACCCTCATTAGACCAATAATAATGTCTGCAACACACATCATCGTGATCTCTGCACCCACCCAGTAAGACAACCCGCGTTCAAATACCACCCCTTAACGGTACCACACTCGCCCTATTCACAATCCACTCCCGATCTCTTGCTGATTTTAACCATACATCCACTCCCGAATGCGCACTCACCTCAACCACACATCCACTCCCGAATGCGCACTCACCTCAACCACACATCTACTCCCGAACGCGCACTCACCTCAACCACACATTCGAGCCGTGCATTCCCCACCAACCATTCATCTCCGTCTCTTACATGTAGGCATTACTACATAATTATACAGTGTTTAAATTGTAATCTTCCAGACATTTTCTAATTTCAATCAGATCGAAATGTCTGGAAAATAACCAACCCGGTAGTTTCCTTTCATCAGAAACAATGCTAATTTTACATAATAACTTGAAATTATGTGCATCTACTTTACAGGAGGTTGCAATCAACGCCATCATTTATTAGCTGTATGTGATTTACGAGGTAACGTTAGTTCAGTATTTTACCACTGATTTCAGAACAGCTGACACCTCAAACCATCTAAATCAACGCGAAGCGGTCTGCTAACAAATCGTTCGCGGCTGATTACAAACCCTCGACTCGCTATGTCGGGGAATTGTGAAGCGCAGTTTCACTATCGCCTAACCCACGGACGCCGGCTAAGTTATTAGTACATTATATCTAGCGATCGAAACGAATAATTTCCTATAGCATTCTTGACTAACTGGAAATGCAAGACTTCATTGCACTGGGTTCGGCCCTACGTGGCTCTGTCTCTTTCCGCAAGGCGGCTTGCTGAAAGCGTCGCACAAAGCGCGAACTCCGTAGCTCCAGCGACGACCCCTAGGAGTGTCCGAGAAAATTGCATTAATGAGCCGAAAGACTTAGCACGGAATCGAATCCACAACCTTCAGAGAGCGAAGCAGACTGCGTTACCACTTCGCCACAGAGACTCCCACAGGGAATGCAAATATCAGGAATAGACAAGCTCCAGACCTAGCTATCTAACGATCAGACCGATCTTAGAATCAGTCACCAAACCAATCATCCTATCAACCAAAGATCAAACTATCCACAAAACAATTATCCAGTCAACCACCTACCAATGGAACCAGCCAACCAACCAACAATCAAACCAGTCAGCCAACAAAAATCCAGCAAAGCAACAAACAAGCCATGCCACCAAGTATCCAACTATCCAACAATTACGTAACCATTCAACAAACCATAACATCAACCAATCAACAAAACAACCAACCTACCTAAGACCAAACCAACTACCCAACAAACCAACCAACCAACAATCCATCCAACAAATCAACAATAAAACAAGCCAACTAATTAACGATGAAGCCAACCATTAAACCAAACAACAATGCAACCAGCAAACACTTACCCACCAACCATCTAAGCAACCAACTAATTAATGATGAAACCAACCATTAAACCAGACAACAATGCAACCAGCTAACACTTACCCACCAACCATCCAAGATACCAACTATTTAACGAAGAAACTATCCAACAAACCAACCAACCATGCAATTAGCCAACCTAGCACCCATAGAACAAACCAACCATCTAACCAAATAGCCAAGTAACCAACGAACCAACAAATAAACTGAAACAAGGTCACGCATCTATCTACCCAACCCGACTTCAGCAGTCGACAGCCTTCAAGGACATGTTTCACTACTTCTATTCCCTCTCCAGACGGAAATAAGGATGCATGTCATATACTTTTCTTTACTTAGTGGCATAAGCCGACGATCTCAACCTCAACATTAACACTTGGTGATGGTATAATGGTTCTTCCATGCACATTTATGTACGTTTCCGAAGTGTTTATTTGAAGTGTTTATTATTGATTCTTATCCCTTCGGATTTTGTTGTCTTCGGGTTGACATGTTCCAACTCCCTCGCTGACACAAATGTCCACTTTTTTGTTTCCCTTTGTATAGACGAGTGGGCAGATCTCCATGCAAACTTACTGCTTGCATTGATAATTGGTGTCGTGTGGTACTGTCAGCGTGATTACATGATTCAGTTGGCATGGCACCAATTTACACACGTGCAATTACGCATACAGAGTCGGGCGCCATCACAAATGGACCTCTCTCTATCTATCTCTCTTTCACTTGCCCTCACTCTATATTTCACTCACTAACTCAATTACTGACTTTCTTTCCCTCTGTTACATACTCTCACTCACTCACTTACTCACTCACTCACTCACTCACTCTTTCTCTCACTCACTCACTCACTCACTCACCCGCCCGCCCGCCCGCCCACCCACCCACCCACCCACTCACTCACTCACTCACTCACTCACTCTCTCTCTCTCTCTCTAGGGTAATTTCTCTCTCTCTCTCTCTCTCTCTCTCTCTCTCTCTCTTAATACTCACACCTCTCTTTCTCTCGCACTCACACACTGTCACTCACACACTCACTTACTCACTTACTCACTCACTCACTCACTCACTCACTCACTCATCCACCCACATACCCACTCACTCACTCTCTCTCTCTCTCTCTCTCTTAATTCTCACACTATCTCTCTCGCTTACTCACTCTCTATATTACCCTCTCTCTCTCTCGCTCTCTCTCTCTCTCTCTCTCTCTCTCATTCTCTATGAGACTGTTTACAGTAATGATTGGTTAACAAATGATAGATCAATTAACGTGACAAGATGGCAACAAATCGCCACATCCCCGAGTCGTCACGAGATCAGACATGGCAGCGTTAACATCAACGGTGATCAATTTATGCCTCGATGTGTGTACTTAGTGGTCTCAACCAAGGCAGTGACACATGCACAAAAAAGGATCATCTGGCACAGAGGGAAAGAGAGACGGCCACATATGGGAGGAAGGAAGGTGATCAGAGAAATAATGATAACAGAAAAAAAACAAAATATAATAATAGAAAGCGAGAGAGAGAGGCTTTAATATGGGTGGATGGACAGGGAAGTTAGAGACAGCAGTGAGTCACATAGAGTTAAGAATGCGGAGATATAGAATTACAAGGGGAGAAAAAAGAAGACAGTTACAGAGAAAAGTAGGACAGGAATGGAGATACAGAGATGGAGAGTCAGAAGGAAAAGAAAATAGAAAGAAATTATATGTGTATGTGAGATATCTACATCACATACTCACACATTGTCTCTCACACTGTCTCCCTATTTATTGAAGAACATACGGTTTATGTATATAAATTATATGTTTTGATGTCAAAAGCAGACTTATAAATCGTGTAGTGATTGAATATAACAATGGGCATCTGAGAAGGAAGGATAAATTTCATTAACAGTAAAACAGTAAAATATTTTACAATGATAGGGGTAGTAAGAGGTCGCTTGCACTAGAAATGTCTCCTACTGTTCAGGATAATGATCTCCAACATATAAAATATGTGTGCTATTTGAACCCGGGCTTTCTGATTGAGGGACGGGTGTACTAACAGGTTGGCCACCCAACCTTCGCTATGTTATATACACTGTTCAACTCTCAATAGCTCCTAGAGTACTGTTCTTTCTAAAAATTGCATGTTCTTTATTTTTTGGACAATTTGTCTCTTGTAGTCGTGTTTTAGTAAAGCTCACAATCTACTTCTCGTTTTTTGGGTGATTCATTCGTGTTCTTTGTAGAACGTTTCAGTCAACCACAGCCGTTATTGGCGGTTTGTTATTTACCAAGCACTCTTACGTTCAGTAGTTTGCCATTGCTTTCTGAACGAGAAGTCGACCGGTGTGTGGAATAAACCCATTAAACCGCCTTCAGCGAACAGAAAGTTTAAACGCAGCTTTTAAACTCTCGTCTACGCCATCCGCTGCCTTAATAGTCGAAGAAAGAGCCGTAAAGTTAAAGACCGGACTTGAAAAGGTAATGACAGATAACAGGCAATATGGTACGGAAGCTAGGGGTGTATATATGTGGAAATAATAGCGCATTTAAACGATAGACATAAGATGTAATCGACAGAGAGGAAGAATAAAATAGGACCGGAAACATCGCTATAATAAGTTTATTGTGTGAGGAGGAGATCAGAAAATGGCAAAGCGAGAAAGAAGGGATGATAGGAAGGCAGACTAACTCATAGAACTGGAAAATGGTAAGGATTGGTAGGCATGTTGACTTGGAGGCATGTTTACAGGCTTGGAGGTATGTTTACGGACTGGGAGGTATGTTTACAGACTGCCAGACAGCCAGAGCATAAACGAACTAGCTAGAAAGACAGAGAAACTGACAGATAGTCAAAGAGGTATCAGTTGAGAAAGGTTTACATGACAGACAGACACACAGACAAAATGATGCAGGATTGATAGATAGACGAACAGATGCACAGATAGACGGGTGACTGGATTGGTACACAAATAATCAAAGAAGTAGCCAATTGAGACAGACAGACAGCCAGACAGACAGACAGACAGACAGACAGACAGACAGACAGACAGACAGACAGACAGACAGACAGACAGACAGACAGACAGACAGACAGACAGACAGATAGATAGATAGAACGAACGAACGAACGAACGAACAGACTTTATTTTCAAAGGGTAACAAATTGGGCACGCAGGCCCGTCTTACATTCGGCCCTTCCAATCACTCATCTTTCTTTCATCAACAATGCATAGGAAAAAAACATTGTCACGTGAATTTTGTAAACATAAACAATGCATATTACTATGTTATGAGACACATCCACCACCCACCCACACATCCCCCATTCACTCCAACTCACCCACCCAACCACACACACATACAATACATTCCCCCACTCATCCACCACATCCCTACACCTACACATCTCCTCGCCCACACACACCTCTCACCCACCACACATCCCATCCACCCACACCCCAAGCACACATACATTCAATAACCCACACATCCCCCACCTACACACATCTCCCCACCCACTCACATATCCTCTACCCGTCCCATTTCCCACCAACAATCACTCATCCAATATCCTCCTCCACCCACACACCTCCAACCACTCAACCAAACACATATTCCTCAGCCACACACACATCTCCCCGTCAACTCACATATTCCTCACCTACCCACACACAAATTCCGCACTCACCCACATAATCTCCCATCTCCCCCAGCCCACTCACAGATCCCGAGCCCACACCTGCAAACATCCCCCACCATCTCCTAACCTGCACACACTCACCCACCCACATATCCTCTACCCACCCACACATCCTCTACCCACCCATCACCCAACCAACATCCCTTAACCACACACCCTTACTCATATACAATCACCCACCCACACATCCTCTACCCAACCACACATCCTCCACCCAGCCACACATCCTCCATCCACCCATTCCCCCAGCCACACATCCCTTAACCACACACCCCTACCCATATACACACACATCCCCACCCACTCACAATCTCCCCACCCATACAAACATCCCTCACACACATCCCCACCCACCAACACATTCCCCATTCACAAACACACACCTCCCATCCACGCACACACAACCCATACATTCATCCCCTCACACATCCCTAGACACACGTATTTATCCCTCAACCACTAACACCCACACATCCCTTACCCACTCATCAACACATATATCTCCTATCTACCCACCCACACTCACACATCCTAACCACCCATCCCCCACCCTCACACACATCCTTCACCCACCCACAAACCCAACCACACCTGCACCCACCCACACAAACATCATTTATCCACACCCAGCTCCCCTCCACACAATACCACACCCACACACATCCCAAAGACACATCCCTCACCCACATCTATCCACACATCTCTTACCCATCCACACATCCCCCAACTACAATCACCCTCACTACCCACACATACATCCTCCATCCAGCCACACACACCCCCACCCAGCCAGACATACCCCCCACCAACACACACATCTCCAAATCCATCACCCACACCCATCACGCACCCTCCCCCAACCCACACACATCCCCCACACACATTCACCCACACATCTCTCACCCACACACTCCCCACCCATCCTCCCAAACATCCCACACCCATACACATCCCTCACCCACACACACATCCCCAAACCCACAACCACCCCCACCTGCACACATCTGCCACCCACCACATATCTCCCCACCCACACATATACCCCCACCCATCCCATAACCCACCATCAATCATCCACGAACATAACCTCCTCCACCCACTCACCCACAACCACCTAGACAAACACACATCCCCACCCAAAAACACATCTCCCCATACACCCATACATCTCGCACGCACCCACACACACATCCCACACCCACCCACACAAACCCACCCCGCCCACCCACACATGCTGAGCCCACCCACACACATCACGAATCCACCCACACACACATCCCCCCGATCCCCCCAATCTACTATTATGATCAAACTCCCACACTTTACACACACACATATAGTGACGATTGTCGTGAGCATTGTCGTAAAATTGTAAAGAAAATGGAGAAAAATTGTACATATACATTTTGTAACTTAAAAATTAGTGATGCAATTCAACTCTCTCTCTCTCTCTCTCTCTCTCTCTCCTCTCTCTCTCTCTCTCTCTCCTCTCTCTCTCTCTCTCTCTCTCTCTCACACACACACACACACACACACACACACACACTCACTAACGCTCTCACTCACATTACAGTAATGTTATATTATACATGATAAAATCAAGTGTCATACATACAAAATGATAATGTGAAAGATGAAAATACACAAAAAATATGGAATGGCATGTTACAGGACATGCGAGCACTGAATTCTCTCTCTCTCTCTCTCTCTTCTCTCTCTCTCTCTCTCTCTCTCTCTCTCTCTCTCTCTCTCTCTTACACAGGCACACACACATTCTCCCCCCCCCCCTCCCCACACATATCCCTCACATACACACCCATACATACATCCTCACATCTAGACAAATACATGATGCCTCACATGATAACTGAAACTAATAAGAACAAACTCCCACACTTTACACACAATTGAGACACTGACGATTGTCGTGAGAATTCTCGCAATTGCAAGAAGTGGAGGCAAAATTGTACATATACATTATGTAGCGTAAAAATTAGTGATGCAATTCAACTCTTTTTTTTCTCTCCCTCTCTCTCTCTCTCTTGCTCTCTCTCTCTCTCTCTCTCTCTCTCTCTTTTTCTCTCTCTCTCTCTCTTGCGCGCGCTCTCTCTCTCTCTTGCGCTCTCTCTCTCTCTCTCTCTCTCTCTATCTCTCTCTTTACATACACACACTCTCACACTCATTCACTCTCTCTCTCTCTCTCTCTCACTTACACTCACTAACTCTCTCACTTGCTTTACAGTAATTTACATGAATTCATTTTATGCATGTTAAAATGAAGTGCATCAAATTGATAATATGAAAAAAAAATGAGAATACACAAAACAACAGATAGATAGATAGATAGATAGATAGATAGATAGATAGATAGATAGATAGATAGATAGATAGATAGATAGATAGATAGTAGATAGATACTGGAAAACCCAAGAGAAAAAGGACAACAAAGAAAGAAACTAGCACGTGAAGAAGAAACGAACAGGATCAGAGAAAACCTTAAGAGCATTCCAGGTGGGAATTCTAGACGGAAAGTCACCTTCATGAAATAATACGACCTGGCATGGGCCCGGTCCATATACCAGTCGATGCATTGTACATAGAATACATGGGACAAAAGGTAAACAGACGTCTGCTTCCACTTAATGCCTGCAGCGATGGGGTTATACGTCAGGTAGCCGTTACATACCTGGATAGATGCTAGGCTACTTTACAACTGCCAGGTGTGGGGAGTGACAAAGGGTATGAACAGCGGGAGCCAGGGGTGAAGTGTAGGACGGAATTAGGGTAATTTTGGGCTGGGTGGTTACAATTCTAGAGCAGTGGGGTATGAACAGTGGGGGTTAGGTGTTTGTTTCCAATAAAAAAGGTTATGTGGTGGGATCAAATGTTCTGACATTCAACTTGGACAGTAGTAATGAGTAAGTAATATACATATTAAGTAAGAGGATAAAACATAAAGACAGTTTATCACAAAGGTGTGATGGAGGTAAGTATGGCCGAAAGAATAAGAGCGCTCGTTCTTAAACATTCGGTGTGATACTGCCAAGGTAGCGGGTTCAACCCCTACACCTGTCAGTTGGATTAAAATGCTGACTTCTCGTCTTTGACTTGCGGACGTAAATTACAAGTACCTCTGAAATCGGAGTGAGTGAGCCTGATAGCGAAGGACACTGGTCCTAAGGACAGCTAACCCACTCGCAAAAATCAGTCCATTGCACTAGAAATAGCAGCAGGCGTATGGACTATGCTTGAGTTCTGACTTCTGAGGTACTTGTAATTTACGTCCCCAAGTCAAAGACGAGAAGTCAACATTATTGTCCAACAGACCCGTGTAGGGATTGAACCTGCTACCTCGGCTTCAGCTCGCCGGAAGTTTAAGATCGAGCGCTTTTTACCTAGTCGGCAATGCTAACCTCATTCTGGGATATGATTGTATTTCCATTTTCTCAGCTTCGTATTTTCTTGTTTAGGTCAGTCAAAACGTTCTCATTTATTTGTATGTGTTATTTCTTTCGTCGGGCTTCCGTATTCTTGATTAACTTTTCAAAATGTGTTATTATTGCTAAACTGTTCAATGTCTTTCATTCTTGTTTAACATTTCGAGATCTTCTTCTTCTTCTTCTTCTTCTTCTTCTTCTTCTTCTTCTTCTTCTTCTTCTTCTTCTTCTTCTTCTTCTTCTTCTTCTTCTTCTTCTTCTTCTTCTTCTTCTTCTTCTTCTTCTTCAGCGTTCCGAGCCATTGAGGTTCTTTGCTGCAGATACAATCCGTCTCCATTCGTCTCTCTGGTGGACCTTCTCTTGCCAGTCGTTGATTCCAAGTGCTTGTAGGTCTGTATATATATTATCTCTCCATCGTCTTCTTGGTCTACCTCGGTCACATTCGAGGTCACTTATTATTATTTAATATGTCAAGGTCTCCAATTCTTGTTTCACATTTCAAGGTCTCTAATTCTTCCTCAGCTTTTCAAAGCCTCTTATTCCGATGTAACATTTCAAGTATACTTGCTTAACTCAGAATAATTTGCCTACCTATTTCAATCAGATGCAGAATCGCTGAGGTCCGAGAGTTGGGATTTATAGTTACTAAAACCTCTCCTCATTTCCACGTGAGCATAATGGACTCGCCTAGACAGGCTAACAAAGAGCGGGTAGACCACGGTCTCCAATGTGATGTGATGAAGCATGCCGAGGACTCAAATATAGCTTATATATAGCATGCAAAAGAGAGCTAGCCGCAATGACGGTAGACAGTAAGTAGCCAGGTTGTGCACTTACGTCATGAGGGACTCGCCAGCATGTTCGGAATTGGTTGTTTGTCTACCGGGATGGAAGTAAATCATCATCAGACCCCAATCCGTTAAGTTGTGCAAGAGAGAACAACATGATTCGATCACGCTCAACAACAGCAACAACAAATATTTTAATCTTTTCTGTAAGAAAGGAGCACAGATGGCACAGAGACTAGCAGACCTGCCTGTCGGCCTGTAGTAATCTGTTCGAATCACAGTCCAGGCGGAATCATTAATTGATCAAGTCTTCCAGATATATCCAGCGTAAAATGGGTACAAGTAAACTTCCCGAGAAGTAAAGACGGCCGGTGTGATATGAAATATATCACTCACCGAGTTCCGATTTCTCTGTACAAAATATGTCGTAAGCACCATATACTCAATATTCCTCAAGGTGTGTAAAAGAGACTTTTACTGTAATGTTCTAGTATTCTGTGAGACGAACCCACTTTCAACCCACTAAACAGACAGCGACTATGGCATCTATTTCAGAACCAGAACGTTGAATCGGTCCGATAAATCGAATGTAAGTCTTGAGTAATGTAAAAAAAAAAAAACGAAGTTATGCGCATTATTCTTGGATGTACAAGAGATACAGCATGCAGGGCGATGTGCTACCTTCTTGATTTTCCAACCTTTGAAGACAGACTACAAATTTGCAGAGCACGTGCCTACCTCGTCCGATATATGAGAAGCTCATGGGCCTTTACGGCGCGGGCCGGAGGGAGAACTGTGAAGGAGGACTCTGGTGCTTTTGTTGAGACCACAAGTAGATTGACTATGGAAGTCATGGCAGTAAGTAAAGCAATAACATGGCTCAAGACACAGACATTCATTAGGGCATATTTCCTTATAGAATCAATGAGCATGCTTAAGAGGATAGAGACGGGGCGGATCCGAAGAGAGTGGTTGCTGTCTCTGGAGCGGTCTCGGCTGACAAAGATTTGTTTCATCTTCGTGTCAGGGCATGCAGGAGTACAAGGAAATGAGCGGGCTGACAAGCTCGCAGGTAAGGCTAATGTGGAGGGCGGACGAGCCATGGACCAGGTTGACATTCTGAATGCTCTACGAGAAGTAAGACTTTTGCGAGAACCAAGTGATAACTGTGAATCTACAACCATGGCCAGACTGCGAGAACAGCAAATTAAAATAGATGTGGCCAAACAAGAACACTACGCAGGAAGCCAAAGAAGATTGATAAACCAACACAGAACTGGCGTCGTTAGCCGCTACACGCTGCGGGATTTGCTGAGGAGGGGATCCGAGCACTTATGGACTGAATGGTTCGATGTGCAATGAGGATGATCTATCGACTAACTAACTAACTAACTAACTAACTAACGAATGTAAGTCTCGGCTCTGAGTTAGTTGCATGTCATGTCAGAGGACATTGCAACCAAACCCCAATATATGTTGGCTTTTAGTGATGTACTAGACAATTGTTGCCGGCTCTGCTGCTAAGGAATTAGGAATGCAATTCCTAATCCCGCATACAGCGTTCGTAACACATCTGCGGGCGATTTGGAAGCAGACTAAGTTGCGTTAGTTTCCATACACAGGTATGAGTTTCGGTCATTCAGAAAGCAACGGCGAACTACTGAACGTTATTTTGCCAAGAAATCACAAACAGCCAAACACTGCTAGGGTTGACTGCGACATCGTGTAAAGGATATATAAGTAACTTTTATGCAATTATTAGTTCAGTAGTTTGATATTGCTTTCTCTACCCCGACACCTCACACCACAGAAATCAACGCAAAGCTGTTTGCTTATAAATCGCCGGAAACTGATGTCGAACCCTCGACTCGGTGTGTCGGGGAATTAAGAAAATGCCCGTCTCACCATCCCCTAAGCTACAGCGCCTATTCGGCTCTGAGTAGAGTGTAGAAGAGAGCAGGTCACTTCAACCCATGAAGTTATAACGCACTAACTGCAATCTTTATCCGTTCACACCCTACAGAGATACTTGTCAAAGGATAGCCTTCGCCTTACTTTCTTTCCACAGTAAGGAAAGCACAGCGTCGCAGCGACACAGCTACTCGATCTCTTACATAAACAGGGGATTTTACAAAGAACTTGTTACGTTCCTATGGCAGGAGAAACTCCTCGGATGCTTTTCATTACTCCTGGTTAGTTCCTGGTGTTTTCAGGTAGAATAGGAATGCGACGTCAGGAAGAATGCCGGTGTGTTGTTGGAGTTTTCCTCTTATCTTGTACATGGCACGGACTAGAAGAATATGTATCTTATACATGGAACGGATTGGAAGAATATGTATCTTATACATGGCACTGAGTGGAAGAATATGTATCTTATACATGGCACTGAGTGGAAGAATATGTATCTTATACATGGCACTGAGTGGAAGAATATGTATCTTATACATGGCACTGAGTGGAAGAATATGTATCTTAGACATGGCACTGAGTGGAAGAATTGGTATCTTCGACATGAAAGGGACTGAATGAATATGTATCTTAAACATGGCACGGACTGGGAGAATATGTATCTTTTACATGGGACGGACTGGAAGACTACGTATCTTATATATGGCACGGACTGGAAGAATATGTATCATAGACATGGCACGGATTGGAAGAATATGTATCATAGACATGGCACGGATTGGAAGAATATGCATCTAAGACATGGCATGGATTGGAGGAATGTGTATCTTATACATGGCAAGGATTGAAGAATGTGTATCTTATACATGGCACGGATTGGAAGAATATGGATGTATCTTATACATGGCACGGACTGGAAGAATATGTATCTTATACATGGCATGGACTGGAAGAATGTGTATCTTATTCATGGCACGGAATTGAAGAATATTTATCTTATACATGGCACGAACTTGGTGGATATGTATCTTGGACATGGCACAAACTTGAAGAATATGCATCTTATACATGGCACGGACTGGAAGAATACGTAAGTTAAAATAATGGTAGTATGTTAGTGAGTGTACATGTAACGATGTGGAACGCAAGTGGGGATGTCTCAAGTGCCATATATAACAGTTACTAAGTAAGAAAAAGACCCTTTTCACGCCTTGAGGCGCGCCGGGCACACGGTGCTAGACTCCTATGTCTATAGATCCATCGGCACCCGATGGGTAATGAGATCAGTATCAGGTCGATCACCTTAACTTCACAAGATATTCTTGGTATCCATGTTCGGCTAAGTCGATCTGGAAGCGGATATCAATTTTGAAATATCAGAGTTCGCTCAGCTGCGGATCAAACCCGTGACCTCTTGGTCGGCAGACGAGTGGCTAACCACTACGCTACCGGAGCCCCACACGGCTAATAAAGAAAGCATTAATGAATAATTCGTTTTGTTATCATATTGTTGTTTTGTCTATACGGGGTGCACTAGTACCGCGTCGTCGTGTTATATTCACTCTTGGTTTGGTTAAGAATCACCTTCGCTGCATGCGGGTATCTTCTAAGAGCTTCTGTCTCCTCCTGTAGATTTTACAAGGAAAAATCTAGCACTATGCACGAACTCCGTAGCACCAGCGAGGGTCTAAATGTGTAAGTGCCAGAATCACAAATGGTATAAATGTTCGTTTTGTTGGTCAGTTTTCTAATTCTGAAATAATTGGGTAGCGCCCTTTTTGGCACTGTCTTGTACATGTCTACATGCTGAAGGATTATTATCTGTCCAGAAATGAATGCCTTCATTCATGATCAATTATTTTGAAAACTGTCTGTTGCATCGTTATGAAATTTGTCCTGCCGTCTTATATTTACCCCCAGCAAAGGAATATCTCTTTGATAGGTCCAAATCAACTTAAATCATAGAAAGCGGCTACATTTCTTTGATGTTTTGGTGAAAAACTAGTGATTTCTCGCTAACAAACTTGTTTTACAGTAATTTCCCCGCCAGTTCAGATGACGACATAAGGCTCTACGCGAGACACTCGACATAAGGCCAGTCTCATGTCCCACGAGAAAATGATCTATTCAGCGCTAATGTTTCCGTGTGAAGATGTAATACATTTAATAACATGCACTTCATCTCTGCCCCGCAAATTATATACCGCATATAAACAAAGTTTGAAATCTGCTGTACAATCTCCAGAGCAAAAATATTTTTGTTGGGTGGACATAATGATAACGTTATATGTTAAGTCTCATCATTTTCCCTCAGTTAGTTACTGAGATATGGAATTTTATATTGAGGCAGACAAAAGTAAACATACTTTTTTTATAGCTTGCGCACGGTATCCAAGTTTTTCGCCCTTGTCTGATAAAACTTTGTCTCTGATCCAATTCTTCAGAATCACCAAGATGAGTATACCATCCCGTTCCTGTTTTACAAAAATAACATCCACACAGTTCAGACTGTGTAACGAGCCAGATCTTTAATAGTCGAAGGTGGACGTTGTAAACCTAAGCCACTCAGCCCCATCCAGGCTTAATTAATGGCTCTAATTAAAGAAGTGCTAGGCAGAATTTCAGCTCCAGGCGATGATGTATCATTAAATAAAGAACTCATCATCATCATGTGCCAAGTCGGTAAGCATTGGCGGTGTTGTTTCACCATCTTACACGATCACCAGAATCGTGGCTCAGCTCTGTGTTCTTGTCCCGACCACTCCACGTGGTCAAGCCATTTAGATATGTACTTTTCTGCATTCCCCTTGATCTTTTCTCTTCAGTATTGCCAGTTGTCACAAAGTTCTCTAATTTAGTTCTTTTCATAACGGGCCAAAAAATAATGTTACTGTCTACGTCTAATTTCTCTGATCAGTTTGCGGTTGTCATTTGTTTCTTGTAGGACTTGGTCATTGGTTTTTCTGTCTGTCCATCATATCATAGACTCAAGGACATCATATAACCGTTGATCACAGGGTGGAGATTAGGGAAATAAAGGTGAGGTCCCATTTGCACATATCATCATATGACAGATCCATTCAGAACATCACTCACAGCACGTCCGCTGGAAAGATCCTCAATTCCTTGCCGATTCTCCTACCTCATGTATTATCATGCCCAAGCTCTCTGTACAGTCCTCGTCCATCTGTGTGCTTATGGACTCCTGCCTCTACTTCCAGGAAGCATGAGTTCTATCACTGTTCTCTCCTGGCCAGTATGACGTGTTACAGTCCACACAGTATATCAGTTTCCGATACATGATGCAGTTTATCATCCAGTGTTATTCGATGTTCGAATCTTGAACTATTACGTATTTCGTTCCCTTTTGGTCCACTATGTTGTAATACATTTGCTGTAACATTTAAGTTTGACAGCCCCGGTTTTCTTATGTTTATGAAATGGTTCATCGCTCACATGTGTTCAAGATTATAGATGTTATCAATCCTGTTCATTACCACATGTAAGATTAATATAGTTTGTGTTATCATAGAAATAACTGACTCTTAATTTATAGTAGCATATTACAATTCAGAGAGAAAACTCCAGAACCAAGCCCTCGCGATCTTTAAGAGTTAACTTCAACAAAGCCGATTTGGCTATACTAAGAAATAACGATACGACCTCTGTGTGGCTGCTGACGCGAGGCTGATGGGGGAAAACAAAGTGTGTTTGTGTGTGTCTGTGTGTAGAGAGGGGGGGGGGGGGGGAGGGTGTGGAGGGAATCTCTGTGGTTATTAACTCCAAAAAAAAGAACGAGTCAAAATAATCTACAGGATCAATGCTTGGTGTTATGAACAACGCAATCCGACCCATGAACATGAAACATCAGTGGGCTACTGTTTGCTGGATAGACAAACTACATTGCCTCCTTTGTGTAGGATTATATTGTGTTACTACGCATCTGACACGGTGTCGGTTGGGTAGAAAACTAATAAAGATAAAATATGACTGGGAAGCAATGCAACAGAGAGGCACATAGAGATAACAGCGAGCGTAGCCACCAGCATTTTTCAGGAACATAAAGAAGACAATAACAATTAGCGAAAAATAGAAATAGCAGAGTCTCCAAAAAATGAATCCGAAATTTACGAGGAAACAAAATAAACATTAATTGAGTTTAGGTGAAACATACAGAAAGGCGGTCGTTTGGAAGGTCTAGCTTATTTGCTGACATTATCATCAACATTATGAACATGTAACAGGTTCTTTGCAGAGCGTCGCACTTATCACGGCCCGCCGAAAAGTTTCTCGATCTCCCGCCATTCCTTCTGCCTCAAGCATCATCATGCCCAATGTGTTCCCAATGCTCTGTGTCCATCTTCCTGCTAGTCTAAGGTGTCCCCTATGCCGAAGGTGTCCCCAACGCCCTGTGTCCATCTTCCTGCTAGTCCAAGGTGTCCCCAATGCCCAAGGTGTTCCCAATGCCCAAGATGTCCCCAATGTCCAAGGTGTCCCCAATGACAAAGCTGTCACCAATGTCCTGTGTCCATCTTCGTGCTAGTCCAAGGTGTCTCCAATGCCCAAGGTGTCCCTAATGCCCTGTGTCCATCTTTCTGTTAGTCTAAGGTGCCCCCAATGCCCAAGGTGCCCCCAATGCCCTGTGTCCATCTTCCTGCTAGTCCAAGGTGTCCCCAATGCCCTGTGTCTATCTTCGTGCTAGTCCAAGGTGTCCTCAATGCCCTGTGTCCATCTTCGTGCTAGTCCAAGATGTCCCCAATGCCCTGTGTCCATCTTCGTGCTAGTCCAAGGTGCCCCCAATGTCCTGTGTCCTTCTTCCTGCTAGTCCAAGGTGTCCCCAATGCCCAAGGTGTCCCCAATGCCCAAGGTGTTCCCAAATGCCCTGTGTCCATCTTCGTGCTAGTCCAAGGTATCCCCAGTGTCCAAGGTGTCCCCAATGTCCTGTGTCCATCTTCCTGCTAGTCCAAGGTGTCCCAAATGCCCAAGGTCTCCCCAATGCCCAAGGTATCCCCAATGCCCTGTGTCCATCTTCGTGCTAGTTAAACGTATCCCTAATGCCCAAGGTGTCCCCAATGCCCAAGGTGTCCCCAATGCCCAAGGTGTCCCCAATGCCCAAGGTGTCCCCAATGCCCAAGGTGTTCCCAATGCCCAAGGTGTCCCCAATGCCCAAGGTGTCCCCAATGCCCAAGGTGTCCCCTATGCCCTGTGTCTATCTTCGTGCTAGTCCAAGGTGTCCCCAATGCCCAAGGTGTCCCCAATGTCCAAGGTGTCCCCAATGCCCAAGGTGTTCCCAACGCCCAAGATGTCCCCAATGTCCAAGGTGTCCCTAATGACCAAGGTGTCACCCATGCCCTGTGTCCATCTTCGTGCTAGTCCAAGGTGTTCCCAATGCCCACGGTGTCTCCAATGCCCAAGGTGTCCCCAATGCCCAAGGAGTCCCCAATGCCCTGTGTCTATCTTCCTGCTAGTCCAAGGTGTCCTCAATGCCCGTCTCCATCTTTGTTCTGGTCGAGGCCTGCTAAAGCAAGCGTGTCTTCCATCGTTGCTGTGTCCAAGTCACTGTGACGTTTAACAAGGCAAAAGTATTTCAGTTTCCCAGACAAGATAATGTTTGTGAGTCTGTTTTCTTCATTGTCAGATCTGGTAAAATGACAGTAATTTCCTTCTTGTTGGTCGACAATATTCTGTAACATTTAAACTCAAGAGGGCAAATTTCCTTCATTGTCAGATCTGGTAAAATGCCAGTAATTTCCTCCTTGTTGGTCGACAATATTCTGTAATATTTAAACTCAAGAGGGCAAATTTCCTTCATTGTCAGATCTGGTAAAATGCCAGTAATTTCCTTCTTGTTGGTCGACAAAAAATATTCTGTAACATTTAAACTCAAGAGGGTCAATTTCCTTTATTGCCACATTTGTAAAATATCAGTAATTTCCTTCTTGATGGTCGAGAATTCCGTGTGCTGCCGGGGCCTATAAGGGAAACAAAGAATAGCAACACTGTAGCCTACCACGCATGTCGTAAGAGGCGACTAAGGAGGCTTGATGGTTTCGTCGCCTAGTACTGAGTGAGTGCGTGGCGCGACACTGTAGCTGTGAGTTTCGTGTGAAATGCTTTTGAATCTGCCCGAGGTTTTTTGGAACGTGACTGCATGTTCGGAGCGATGGCAGATGGCTATGTCCCAGAGTTGACCGGTTTTTGCCTTATGCAGAAATGCGTGGCTGCTGGGCTTCTGGTTGACTGCCACTACCATCGACGATGAACTGTATTTCGTGGACTGTGTGGGTGAACATCTAGGAAACATCCAGATGGGAAAATGACTGCCGATTCCATCAGAAATGAACTGGGTGTTTTCGTGGGGGACTATTGTGTTGACATTCTGGCGGCGGCATTATGCACAGTGTATCTGTGCGGGCTGTTGTTTGTCGAGACTCCTGTCTTTTCCACTTTTCACATTGGGCAGTGGGGAGCATTTTGTGTGATATTCACTGGCACAGGAATGGAGCATAATGGGGACGACCCGTTGCTGTGAAGTTGGAACTGCGACTGACTGACTGACTGACTGACTGACTGACTGACTAACTGACTGACTGACTGACTAACTAACTAACTAACTAACTTGATGGTCGAGAATATACTAAGAATATTTCTGGAACATTTAAACTCCAGAGGGCCAATTTTCTTCTTTAATGATTCCGAAATATTTCACGCAAGACATCCGTATATTGCCATAACAAAGTTACATCTTCTCACAGATCATTCTTCCTCTTCTTCTTCTTCTTCTTCCTCTTCTTCTTCTTCTTCTTCTTCTTCTTCTTCTTCTTCTTCTTCTTCTTCTTTCTTCTTCTTCTTCTTCTTCTTCTTCTTCTTTTGCGTTCGTCCACATATGTTACTGTAACTTGTTTTCTGACGATGTCCGAAAGATCCTTAATATGTGTAACTTCTGCATTGCTATGACCAGTCCATGTCTAACTTATTTTTAGCACGGGAGTCTCCGTGGCGAAGTGGTCAAGCCGTCTACCTCGTGCTCCGAAAGTTGTGGTTTCGATTCCGGGCTACGTCTTTCGGTTCACGAGTACATCTTTCTCGGAGACTCCTGGAGGTATTCGCTGGAGCTACGGAGTTCGTGCCTTGTGGGCCGCTTTCGGCAGGTCATCCTGCAGAAAGAGACCAAGCCATATTGGATAAAACCCGGGGCATTTTTATTTTCTTTTTGTGCAGTCCCGACTATTGTTGTTGATTTTCAAACCGATGTATGCAGCTTTTGTTGCATTTTCAATTTCTTTAATGTTGGTTGTGACCTTTGATTCTCGTGTGTGTGTGTGTGTGTGTGTGTGTGTGTGTGTATGTATGTATGTGTGTGTGCGTGCGTGCGTGCGTGCGTGTGCATGTGTGTGTGTGTGTGTGTGTGTGTGTGTGTGTGTCCGTAGACATTATCTTTCGAAGAACGAAATGTATTGGCAGAAATTAAAACAACAAACAGTGATCTACAAAAACTAAAGCGATTAAAACAAACCCTTATGAATTGCAACAGACATAAAATATGTTAGAATACTAAGGGCATGCACATGTTCTGTTAGAACAGTGGTTCTCAACCGATCGGGAATCCCCCCCCCCCATCCCAGAGGGGGGGGGCGATTTTAGGGTTTCCGGGGGGGGGGGGGGGAATTAAGATTATTTCAAGATTGCATTAATACAAGAACCAGTTACTTGATATTGTTTTTCCCTCTAAATGTTACGGTTCTGTACTTCTCGCCCTAATGAAATTCGTTTTATAACGTGAGTAGACCCGCAAATCACGTTTTATGTAGATGTCTAGACTTGTTCTACTATGTATTATTAAATTTAGCTTCCATTTTTATGTATACTATGTAAAATGGGGGAAGGGGGGGGGGGGTGGGATTTAGAGGGAGGAAATTCGAATGTGGGGGGGGGGGGAGGGGGATGACGTTAAGAACATATGGTAAAGGGGGGCATGGGCCAAAAAAGGTTGAGAACCACTGTGTTAGAACATATGGATGGGGAAATTTGATATTTAACAAATCATTTGAAAAAGACATTTCCGCCTTCGAATATGAATGTTACATAAGATCATTAAAAATGCACTGGACGGGAAAGAAAACAAACCCAGTCTAATAAACAATTCCTAAATGTTGAAGAAGACTGGTTGTTAAGACAAACCGACATGAGGCAAGTGAAATAATTTGGACACGTAAAAGGACACTTAGTTAGTTGCATATCCTTTACAGGACGTAGCAGTCAGCCAATTTTATGGCTGTTCGTTAATTCCTCAGGCAAGTTTAGTTTCAGTAGTTAGCCATTACTTTTCTGAACGACCGACACCCATTCCATTTCATATCAAAACTAACGCAAGGAGGTCTGAGAAAATATAGTTATTGTGACAGGAGTGGGGTGAGAGTATCACGGGGACGGGGTGGGGTGAGAGTATCACGGGGACGGGGTGGGGTGAGAGTATCACAGGGGACGGGGTGAGGTGAGAGTATCACGAGGACGGGTGGGTTGAGAGTATCACGAGGGACGGGGTGGGGTGAGAGTATCTCGGGGACGGGGTGGGTGAGAGTATCACGGGGGTAGGGGTGAGAGTATCACGAGGACGGAGTGGGGTGAGAGTATCACGGGGACGGGGTGGGGTGAGAATATCACGGGGACGGGGTGGGGTGAGAGTATCACGGGGACGGGGTGGGGTGAGAGTATCACGAGGAAGGGGTGGGGTGAGAGTATCACGGGGACGGGGTGGGGTGAGAGTATCACGGGGACGGGGTGGGGTGAGAGTATCACGGGACGGGGTGGGGTGAGAAGTATCACGGGGACGGGGTGGGGTGAGAGTATCACGGGGAACGGAGTGGGGTGAGAGTATCACGAGGAAGGGGGACAAGATATGATAGATAGATAGCCTACACATGATATCAATAGAGTTTAGACACGACAGCAATAGGGTTTAGACATGACGGCAATAGGGTTTAGACATGACAGCAATAGGGTTTAGTCATAACGGCAATAGGGTTTAGGCATGACAGAAATAGGGTTTAGACATGACGGCAATAGGGTTTAGATATGACAGCAATAGGGTTTAGACATGACAGCAATAGGGTTCAGACATGACAGCAATAGAGGTTACACATGTCATCAACAGGAATCAACGAAGTTTACAACAAAAAGAACACTTAACATGAACAAGCAATGTAGAACTCATAAAAGGAACAGTTACTTGCATCTCCTTTACATGAGGTCGCAGTCAACCACAGTATGATTTGGCTGTTTGTTATTTACTTGATAAGTTGCTTTCAGTGGTTTGCCATTGCTTTCTGAACGACCGATTCAATGTCTTACAATAAGACAGGTTCTATGTAACATTTCAGCACTCTGTTCCTTACAATTAGTGATAATGATGTAGTGCATAAGATCCTTTTCATTTTCAGAAAAGCATCCTCACTTGAACTATTCTGCTCTTAATCTCTGTCAAATATCTTCTATCTGATCGTGTAACTGCTCCTATGTATTTAACTTTATCAAAATAATTAAGCATTTTCCGACTATTGTTATATCACACTTTGGAATCGTTATTTTCTTTGGTATATTGCTACAGTTCCCGTTTCGTTGACATTCAAAGAAAGTCTTTATGTACTATCTATTACTAAAAAGGATTGTAGAAAATTGACATGAAGGCTAAGAGAACATAGCACCAGTTAGATGATATCCTGTACTTCACAAGGATCTAAAAGACTTACAAGAATTGAAGTTAATGTTTATTATTGTCTTGAATGTTTGACTGCCATTAAAAGAAGAATCCCAGAATGTTGCCTCCCAAGTGCTTCCTTCCTGCCTCCTTATGATCCACAATACCACCAGATGTAGTCTTGACAATAAAACCAATCTGTCTAGATGGTAGAAGATTATTATCCACAATACCACTAGTCATGAAAATAAAACCAATCTGTCTAGATGGGAGAAGATTATTATCCACAATACCACTAGTCATGACAATAAAACCAATCTGTCTAGATGGGAGAAGATTATTATCCACAATACCATTAGTCATGACAATAAAACCAATCTGTCTAGATGGGAGAAGATTATTATCCACAATACCACTAGTCATGACAATAAAACCAATCTGTCTAGATGGGAGAAGATTATTATCCACAATACCACTAGTCATGACAATAAAACCAATCTATCTAGATGGGAGAAGATTATTACCCACAATACCACTAGTCATGACAATAAAACCAATCTATCTAGATGGGAGAAGATTATTATCCACAATACCACTAGTCATGACAATAAAACCAAACTGTCTAGATGGGAGAAGATTATTATCCACAATACCACTAGTCATGACAATAAAACCAAACTGTCTAGATGGGAGAAGATTATTATCCACAATACCACTAGTCATGACAATAAAACCAAACTGTCTAGATGGGAGAAGATTACGATCTACAATACCACCAGATGTATGTCATGACAATAAAACCAAACTGTCTAGATGGAAGAAGATTACGATCCACAATACCACCAGATGTAGTCATGATAATAACACCAAACAGTCTAACGAACGAACGAACGAAATTTATTTTCAAAGGGTAACAAATTGGGCACGCAGGCCCGTCTTACATTCGGCCCTTCCAATCACTCATCTTTCGTTCATCAGTGCATAGTGCATTCACATAGGGAAAAAACATTGTCAAATTAATGTTGTAAACATAAACAATGCATGTTACCATGTTATGAGACAAACCCAACACCCACCCACCCCCTATCCATCCGCGTATCCCCCACACATATATCCACCACCCAACCACACACATACCCACAGGCACATACATGCCTCATCCATCCACCCATCCCCCAACCCACATATCCCACACCCCACCCCCACATACACCATCTCCCCACCCACACACACACACATACTTCTCCCCACCCATACATACATCTCCCACCCACCACACATCCCTCCACACACATCCCCAACCTATAACATACATCATGACATGCATCCGAAATGCATGTCATGACATACATCCGATGGTATTATGGATCATAATCTTCTCCCATCTAGACAGTTTGGTTTTATTCATGACAATAAAACCAAACTTTCTAGATGGGAGAAGATTATGATCCATAATACCAACATATATAGTCATGACAATGAAACCAAAATGTATAGATTCCAAATTGAAATATCACAAGACACAGAGGCAGTGTCAGTATGTCTATATATGAAAAGACAGAATCAGATAAAAGTCCATAATTCCAGCCATTTTCCTGTCATGAGAAGGATTTAGAGAAAAATAACCGAAGACTTTGAAGCATTAAGGACAAATGAATTAATAATACAGGCTGGAATAAAACCTAACTTCAGACGCAGCAACTCCTAAGGAGATTTATCTCAGATACTGACAGATAGTGTAGATAAGTGCAGAGATTGTGTAAGCAACGACGGGTATGCGTGGCTTAGAAGTATGCGTCTTTCTCTTCTGATTAGAACAGTATAGGGTTCATATCCAGAGTTGACAAACATATTTACAGACCTGAGGATTTGTGACTATCTCTTCGTCTTCTATTTCTCCCCATTCAATCCCGAGTAATGAATCGGAAATCACGCTTCCCGAAGATGGACAGTGTAGACGGACGGACGAATAAGACAGACAGACAGACAGACGGGCGGGCGGGCGGGCGGGCGGACGGGCGGAGGGACGGAGGGACGGAGGGACGGACGGACGGACGGGCGGGCGGGCGGGCGGGCGGACGGACGGACGGACGGACGGACGGACGGACGGACGGACGGACGGACAGACAGACAGACAGACAGACAGACAGACAGACAGACAGACGGGCGGGCGGGCGGGCGGGCGGACGGGCGGAGGGACGGAGGGACGGAGGGACGGAGGGACGGAGGGACGAACGGACGGACGGGCGGGCGGGCGGGCGGACGGACGGACGGACGGACGGACGGACAGACAGACAGACAGACAGACAGACAGACAGACAGACAGACAGACAGACAGACAGATAGATAGATAGATAGATAGATAGATAGATAGATAGATAGATAGATACACAGACCCCCGGGAAGGTTAACCCGGTCAACAAATTCCCGCAGAAGTCGGATGTGTCGGCCTAACGGCGCAAGAACGCAGCTCTGCTGTAAACAGGCACAACGCAATCACATCCGAAAAAAAAACTCCGGATGAACGAAGAAGAAGAAGAAGATACACAGATAGATATGCTGGGTGCTAAGCACTATTCTTTGCCTCCTTGACCCCCTGAACAAGTACTAAAAAGAAGACTTGGTGAAGACTTGGTGTGTCGGAGACCCTCCGCCTGCTGGTCACGTTTTGACAGAATTTAAATCTCAGTGGCAATAGATCTACCGTAAATACTGAGAAATAAAAATAAAAACCAAAAATTAAGACATACAGCATCAATAGAGAAAACTTGCGCCCAGCAACGAAGACAATATACAAGTGTATAAGACGATTACAACTCAATCTTCAAAAATTACAAACAGAGCAGAAAATGTTGCGTCCATTTAGATAAGATCAAGAAAGAAAGTGCCGGGTGGTTTGACATCAAGGCATGGAGTAACATCAATATCAATAATAACTAGCAGTGCTCGAGGCAGAAGGCTGTCAACTGACGTGATCACCAATGCCACATGGCAAGAACTACAAGAAAACGAATGGTGATGATGAAGAAGAAGAAAAGAAAAGAAGTGCACAAGTCAAGCAGAAACCCAGGCAGTAACTTACGAAAAAGAATATAGTTAATCTTGTGCTTTAATCTGTACTTGACTGGCGAGTAAAAACACCTTACAATGTCAGAGAAGAAAACCGCACATAATGCAGACAAGAAAGCAATCAACACGGGGAACCAGAAAACAAAACAAGAATGGAAGGACAAGAACCAGAAATAACATTTCCACCGCTGTCTAATATCAGAGAAACTGATTTGCAAAAAGAAGCATTCTGGTGTCGTCGAGTAGATCCTTTCATTTGCATACAGAGAGCGTCTAAATCTGGTGAAGTAAGAAGGGCAAGCGAGCAGGAACTCCAGTCAGGAATGGATTTATCATCGCTGCTGTAGGTTGGGGAGACACAGTGGCTGCCTGGATGTCATCCTAAACGAGGACGCACGTATTTGGAATTCTGAATTAAGGATCTGTGCCTTCACTTTAGAATGTAGGCTATTTGCTGGCTCCTGGTCGCTGTATGCCATGCCGTGTCAAGTATAATTCATGTTCAGGCAGAGAGAAATCAGTTGAATGAGAGATAGAGAAGAACAGATCTAATTGCACTCGTCATATTCTCATATGAACTCTCTCTCTCTCTCTCTCTCTCTCTCTCTCTCTCTCTCTCTCTCTCTCTCTCTCTCTCTCTCTCTCTCTCTCTCTCTCTCTCTCTCTCTCGTCATATGCTAGAGTGCAGGGATGCTAAGAAAATAATTCATATTGCGCTAACATGGGCAATCGCGTCACGTAGTGGATAGACATTTCCGGTGGCCAAGAGATCGATCCGCATTGGGGTAAATTCACATTATTCAAAACTGACCTGGGTCCCCTGAGTCGACCCACTCTAAATGGGTACCAGAAAATGTATTGGGAAGTAAAAGCAATCGGCGTGGTACTTACCACATCACCGTTGCGCACGTACAAAATCCCTTGGCAGTTGGAAATCGAAAAAGAGTAGCCTAACGGCGCTGCCAGGGCAAAATTTCGAGTTAAAAATCTACCCAAAGTATTTCAGGATCCTCGCCGATGCAACGGAGTTCGTGCATTGAGCTGAGTTTCTCCAGACTAGGTTTGAGTTAGGAGGAAAACGGAGCACTTATGGGTTAAACCGTGTGCCCTGATGTTGATCCAAGACTAAACTAAACTAAACATCACCGACACATCCGATTGGTCTATAATCGGATATAAAATATGTGCCTAGTAACATATGCTCAGTGTAATTTAAGGCTTGTAAAAGTGACGTTTACTTTAAACAATTTTAACATTAAAGGAGTTGTTCCACATTTACATAAGCTATGTTGCATGCTACATGTAATCCGCGGATGGAGTATATAGCCTTTTGAAATGCTGCTAGTGCAGCGGTATTTTACGACCTCTTCTTCTTCTTCTTCTTCTTCTTCTTCTTCTTCTTCTTCTTCTTCTTCTTCTTCTTCTTCTTCTTCTTCTTCTTCTTCTTCTTCTTCAGAGTTCCGATCCATTGAGGTTCTTTGCTGCAGATACAATCCGTCTCCATTCGTCTCTCTGGTGGACCTTCTCTTGCCAGTCGTTGATTTTACGACCTGCTCTTTAAAATTTCAAAGTGCGAGGGATCTTCAAACATCTCTTCGGGACTTCCTGTCCCTGTACATCAACCGGTTTTATTTTATATTTGGCGTAAATACGCTATCAACATTCAGTACGTTTAGTTGGCATCCCACTATGTATGGAAGAACCTGACCCTACTAATAGCACATCATAACGCCAATGCGCTACTGATCCGATCACAACAATGCCATGCCGTTTATAAGGGGGGAAAACATGACCCAAAAGTGGCACTTGCTATGGGTCTGTCATGTGATTGGGTCTTGACATTTTGTAGGCCTGAATGTACGGAGGACTGGATGGCCGGACTTTTCCTCACTTAGAGAGACGACAAGCGCAGACATCGAACCCTCGCCCCACCGTGTTCATGGCATTATCAGCGTAACTCCCTATCACCCTCCTTAACGGGCCTTCTACTGGGGTTATGTTTTGCATATCCTTTACAGGACATCGCTGTCAACAGCAGCATCTTTCAGCTGTCTGTTGATTTCTGGCAAGATTACGCTCAGTAGTTTGCCATTGCTTTCTGAGCGGCCGGCTCAGTTATCCCGCAAGTCACCAGCGGGGGACGAACCGCTCCCAGTTCTCGCCCGCTACGAGACTCTGCGTGATATACGGGATTACGGAGAAAGTAGTGTAACTCCTCGGCCAGAGAGACCGGCACTGGGGTTATAGAACCAACTAAAACCACTACATCCAACGCCCAGTCGTGTATATAACCTGGAATATCGGCCAACGGCGGTAGCTGGAATGTGTAAGAACGTTACGATGACAAAGGCCTTAGCGGAGCCAGATGAGGATGGATGCTTGCAGTCGCTTTCCGCTACATGAGGGAAAGAATGAACACATATTCCTCCGTGGTTTAACAGATGAGATGGTCCTAGCACAGTCATCATACCCACAGTTGGTTCCTGCCACGGCAGTTTTTTTGTTGTTGTTGTAATATCAGCCAAAACATGTCTCATATATCTCACGCATACCGCGTTGGAAACAAAGCTGCGGGCGATTTGGCAACATAATGCTTAACCTTGGTGTTTATGCAATGGTGTGAGTTCCGGTTGTTCAGAAAGCAATCGCAAACTAATGAACGTACACTTGCCAAGAAATCACAAATAGCTAAAAATAAAATATGCTGGGGTTGAATGCGACATTAGGAGAATCATTTGAAACCCGTTCCAATGGCTTTATTACAAGAGCATGAAAGAAACATTACCAGGTGTGGTAGAATTAAACAAAGTATTCATTTTTAATGAATTATGCACCATGGGTTGGTCAGAAGAATGCCGTCCGCAACAAAGGATTGTGGTTGCTCACTGAACCAAGTGTTTACCGCGTTCATTACGTCTGCATCTGTGTGAAATCGGTGCCCCTTAAGAGATTTTTTAGTGGTCCGAACAAATGAAAATAACATGGTGACAAATCAGGACTATAGGCTGGATGTTGAAGAATTTCCCAATTCTTCCTTGCTAATGCTTCCTGCACAATCTTTGCGACATGCGGTCGTGCATTATCGTGCAACAAAATCACACCGCGGGAAAGCATGCCGGGTCGTTTATTCTTTATGGCTTTTTGCAGCTTGTCTAGTGTTTGCAAGTAATGGGTAGAGTTGATGTTGACACCAGGTTCTTTAAAGTTGACCAACAATAGCTCTTCATGGTAAAAAAATGCGCTTAGCCAAACCTTACCAGCGGAAACCTGTAACTTGAATTGTTTGGCTTTTGGTGATCCAGCATGCTTCCGTTGCATGCTCTCTTTTTTGCTGCTCGGCTCAAAGTGGTGACACCATGATTCATTGCCTGCCACTATGCGGAAGAGAAATGCATCACCCTCCACTCTGTAACGCAGCAAGTGGTTCAAACATCATTCCATGCGTTCCTCTTTTTGGTGGTCGATAAACATCCGTGGTACCCACTGTGAACACATCTTCCGATACTGAAGTTTCTTACGAACTACCTTTTGAATTGTACGAATTGACACATCAAATTCTTTCGCTAGGGAACGTATGCTTCGACAACGGTTCATCTGTACTGCTGCATCAATTTTGGCGATGGTTTTTTTCTGTTGCAACAATATGCACTTGACCCGGAAGTCGAAGATTTGTCGTAAACTGACGTCCTTTCCTAAACATTCCTGCCCAGTCTGTCACTGTTGTCTTCGACACACATTAGTAACCGTACGCTGCCTGCATTCTTCGATAAATGTCCACTGGTCGACATCCTTCAAATGAAAGAAACTGAACCACCACTCATTGAGCTTCTTTGGGCGGATTGTGTATCAACCCAGCCATTTTATCAACGGTCAGAAACAGAACCTATGCATCAAGGGACGATAAGCACTTGCTCTTTTATTCATTGGTCAGTACTTATCACATGACTATGACATGATCATGTTCAACGTACGAAGTTACGCGCGGTGCGGCACGAACGGATTTCAAATGAACTCCCCTTGTGTGTGTGTGTGTGTGTGTGTGTGTGTGTGTGCGTGCGTGCTGCGTGTGTGTGTGTGTGTGTGTGCGTGCGTGCCTGCGTGTGTGTGTGTGTGTGTGTATGTCACGAGCATGGTCGGAAGAGGGTTTAACGCCTGGTTTCATTACTTTTCGCAGTGAGGAGAAAACCACCCATCCTCCGTGCATTCAGGCCTATCAATGTGATGCTCCGTTCCCTTCATGTGTCCACAATTGGTTCCTGCTGCGGCAGTTTTTTTTTTTTAAAAAATGTAATATCAGCCAAAACGTATTTGATATGCCAGCTAAAATACTAACAGGCCAAGTATTTTAATCAGTGACCAGTGAAGTATACGAAACAGTTCACATCTTGCCACAACCAGCAACTGGGTGATCTGTGAAATACGACCACAGCCGGATCACAATCTGGAAAGCGGAACAGGCAGAGATTTTAAAAGCTCCCAAGGTCAGGTCCCCAGAGGCCCCATTGTCGCAGAAGCTCCGGCCCAACAGAAGCGGCGAGCGCGACAGAGAAGACAGGGATGAAACGGCAGAAGCCAGGATAAATCGATCCCAACAGACAGATCGATACTGGGGCGATATCTCGGCGCCGAGTCAAGGGGTGGGGAACTGGAGTTAAGTCAGTAAAATGTTGGTATTTTTTATATTTAAAAAGTGGGACAGATTTGTGGGAAAGATTGTATGAAGTGGATATCTAATAGAGAGAGAGAGAGAGAGAGAGAGAGAGAGAGAGAGAGAGAGAGAGAGAGAGAGAGAGAGAGAGAGAGAGAGAGAGAGAGAGAGAGAGAGAGAGAGAGAGAGAGAGAGAGAGAGAGTTTTGACTGAATGATCCTATGCAGCTTGTTGTCGCGAGCTCCAGAGGATTTCAATTTTAATCAAAAAACATGGTAGTTATATTGTAATCGTCATGTACATTTTCCCAGGCGCGGTGAAGGCTTAAGCTTAGCAGATTATGTACACAACAAAAGCTACGTTTGGACCAAGCAAAAAAGTACGTTTGGACCAAGCAAAAATTACGTTTGGACCACGAAAAAGTACGTTTGGACCAAGCAAAAAGTAAGTTTGGACCAAGAAAAAGTACGTTTGGAACAAGCAAAAAGTACTTTTGGACCAAGCAAAAAGTAACGTTTGGACCAAGCAAAAAGTACGTTTGTAACAAGCAAAAGTAACGTTTGGACAAGAAAAGTAAGTTTGGACCAACAAAAGTACTGTGTGTACCCAGAAAAAGTAAGTTTAGGACCAATCCTAAAAGTCGTTTGAACCAGCAAAAGTACGTTTGGAACCAAGCAAAAAGTACGTTTGGACCAAGCGAAAAGTACGTTTGCCAAAGCAAATCGATGGCGGAAAATTGGAAGTAGGTATGTGTCACAGTTATGACCTAAATGTTATTAATATGGTAGCAGACATGTTGTATTATATATCAAATTAAATGCTGTTGCCAAGGGGAAATTATTGTATATACGCCCATGGCAGATACGGGAAGTCGCTTAAGACGATTAATTATCCCATGGCAGCACTTACTCTTTTAACCACAAAGTGTTCTATTTCAAATCTGTTGGTTGTCGACCAATCCTAATCTACGGTCGCGCGACCGTTGTAAACGAAAAGAGATTTTCTGGGAAGGTAAAAGCAGGAACAGTTATAAGGGAGGGAGATGGTTGTCCAACGTTATTGCAGTGCGACCTAGTATATGCGAAGGTGTTACACTGCCACTGCGCTATATCTGAACAAACAAAAAGATCTTCAATAATCGGGAAATAAAATAACCAATCCATAAACTTACTAACACTTGAAACATGTGAGAGTTGCTTCATAGCTGGAGCAGTATCTGTTTGCTTGCTTGTCTGCCCATGCATCCATCCATGCATGCATGCATCCATCCATCCATCCATCAATCCTTTCACCCACCAACCCACCCATCTACCTACCTACCTACCTTCTTACCTACCTACCTACCTAGCTGTTTGTGGGCCTACTTTTCTATCTATCCAACCATCCATCCATCCACCCACCCGCCCGCCCACCCATCCATCCATCGTCTTAACTACCTACCTACCTGCCTGCCTGCCTGCCCACCCGTCTGTCTGTCTGTATGTCTGTCTGTCTGTCTGTCTGTCTGTCTGTCTGTCTGTCTGTCTGTCTGTCAATGTCTGTCTCTGTCCGTTTCGCTGCTTGTTCTCTATACTCTGTCATTCTTTCTATTTCTCCATTTTTATGTGATGTTTCTCTATCGATGCCTGTCTATATGTTTACCCGCCCCCGTCTCTCTCTCCATCTGTGTGTGTGTGTGTGTGTGTGTGTGTGTGTGTGTGTGTTATCTTTCTGTCTCTGGCTGCTTTTATATTTTTCTGTCTGTTCGTCTCTCACTGCCTGCACCTGTCTTCGCCCGCTGTATGTCTCTGTCAGTATCTCTCTTCCAGTTGAGGTTAACATCAACATGTAGGCGTTAATTATGCCCAGTGTTTTTCTGACTCGATGTTTTATGCGGTTGTAAGGAGAATATTCAAAACAGCATAACCACGCCAATTATAATTTAAAACAAAAACAAAACAATAAAAAGCTGTGGAATTAACAAGCCTTTGACACTGCCTCACTGCCATAAAAGAGTCGGCACCAATGTCTGTCCTCGCGGTCTAAATGAGTGAAAACAATATTACTGCAATGTTAAAAAATAGTTAGTTGCATATCCTTTACATGACGTAGCAGTTAGCACCAGCATTGTTTGGCTGTTCGTGATTCCTGGTTAAGTTTACGTTCAGAAGTTTGCCACTGTTTTCTGAACGACCGGCACCCATACCAGCTCATAAAAAAAAGACAACGAAAGGTGGTCTGCTACCAAATCGTCCGCAGCTGTGTTTCGAACGCGATATGTGGGATTACGAACTGCGTCCGTAACTCCTAAGTGAATGTACATGGGCATAAAACCGTAATTTAGTTAATCATAATATTTAAAAAACAACAATAACAAATAGTTTCATGCCCTTTTACTGCACGTTGCAATCATCCCAACATTTACAGTGTGTAGTTTACTAGGCAATCTTTACGTTCAGTAGTTTACCACTGCCGGTCTCTCTGGCCGAGGGGTTACAACACTTTCTCCGTAATCCCGTTTATCACGCAGAGTCTCGTAGCAGGGCGAGAGCTGGGAGCGGTTCGACCCCCCCCCTCCCCCCCCCCCCCCCCCCCGATGACTTGCGGGATAACTGAGCCGGCCGCTCAGAAAGCAATGGCAAACTACTGAGCGTAATCTTGCCAAGAAATCAACATACAGCTGAAAGATGCTGATGTTGACAGCTGTGTCCTGTAAAGGATATGCAAAACATTGTATTTTAGTTTACCACTGATTTCTGAATGGCTGACTCTCGTAACACCGAAATCAACGCAAAGCGACCAGACTTTCAGTGTTATAACCCCACTCAGCAATCTCTTGTCTCTCATTCCAACATACACGGCAAAAACACTGCTTCTAATCGTCTGCTCAGCAGGGCTTTCACACAAACCGATTAAAAATTGCCGCCACACATGACATTCGAGAAACGAACATAGCAGGAGGATAAACGACTCCCGCGGAACAACAGCGATTTTCCATTAACCCACTTCGTGCATAGTTTAACTCTTGAAGGATGGTTAAATAATCGCCCCTTTCTGCTTCTTTATCAACATGAGTCCACGCGCATTTCTTGAATGGATGTCACGAACAAAGATGAAAACGAAACAAGTGCAAGCCATAAACATTAGATAGTAATCCTGCATCCCTGTGTTAAATATAGGTACATGTTTACATGTATTGATGAGATATTACTAATAATGCACACTAGAAGATCGAATTAACCTCACACCATCAGATGATCAGGTCGCATTTCATGGAAACAAACACAGACATAGATACACACGACTTAGAGAAGGTGTAAATGAAGAGAAAGCCGATGGAAGAAAGAACATAAGATACAAGTGAAAAATAGCTGTCACATTAAAAGACATAAGACTCGTGTGAAAACTATCGTGGCGAGAAATGAAGACAGGCGGCAGGCGAATGAAAGCAAAAGGTCGAAAACGTTATAAAACGTTATAAGTGAGAGGATAACAACAAATATGAGCAATTCGGCTTGCGACAGAGTGTACACAACAGCGAGCGACAGACAGTGTTGGAAATTCACTTCAGTAAATTTAATCGTGGAGACGACACTTTATTGAAAAAGAGAGAGTGATGACCTAACTTGGGTGTAAAACGTACGCTCCCTAAATGGAATATTGATTAGAACAAATCAGGCTTCAATAATATATGAAACATACAATAAATAACATTCAGCCATTAGAAATACACACGCAATTTAGCTTATAGCAATTAGAAAAACATTACACAATTTAGCTCATAGCAATTAGAGAATCATACACAATTTAGCTTATAGCAATTAGAGAAACATACAATATGCATACGTGTGCGTTGTTACAATTGCGCTGCCAAATTCCATTACCCACAACGTCTGCACACGATCATTCTTCGCATCTGATTTAAACTTTCATGGCAAAAAAAGTAATATACCTCTTGTTCGTCAGACTCCCTACTTCTCACGACAGGGCTTCCTTGCTATCTGTGGCTTTTCTCTAAACTGAACATGTCGCTAAAAGGTACCCGAACTGAGTCGCAATAAGGCATTATGCGAAACGCAACTGCTATGATATAGTTCCAATAGAGGCCTTCCTGATATGCCTTCCAAAATGGCAAGGACCTAAGTTAGAAGTGTGTAACATTCGAAGGTAAGTACTTCGACAGTTATTGGGGTTTCAGACCTCCAAATGCGTAACTGTATTACATATACCAACACACAATGCGCTGGCAGAGTTGAAAATCAATGATCTATTCGGATATTAATATTATATTAAGGTATAAGCGAGTAAATTGAATATTTGACACACTGAATACATACTAGGCAAATGGCAGCAATAATACAGAGGTAATTTTCATTGATGAAATAATACAGCTCGCCCAAGCTCGCCCAAGCTTGTCAAATCGATGTATCCAGCCAGCGGCGGGATGTGTGGCTGATTTTTTAAAATGAATTTATCAGTCGACAGACATACATTTTAAAATTAGAACCACCTGTTGAAACACGTGAAACAGGAAGATAGGAAGTGAAGGGTAGGGGAGGGTAGGAGACAGCGAATTTATGGAAAGATCTAGAGAGTACGACAAAAACTGAATGAAGGAGATGAGATCGGGAACTGAGAGATACCCGAGGCGATAAACAGGGCAGAGGAGAATTATCATCATCCAGTGCCTTGTCGGTTGGAGTGAGCGATCATGCCCCTCCACAAATTGCGATCTCCGATTGGATCAGTTCATGTGTTGACTTCCTTCCTTGCCATGACACAAGACTGTCAATAATTCTCACACGCTGTCTTCCTCTATCCCTCCTTCCCCAAATATTTCCGGTTGTCACAACATGGTTCAGTGTTTGTCTTCTCATAATGTGGCTAAAACATGAGACTGCTTATTTCTGATGTTTGTGATAAGTTATATGTGCGACTCAGCTTCCCTACAACAGATTGCTCAATTTGGCTGTCCAATTAATTTTCAGCATTCTCCTATAAAGCGACATCTCCGCGGCTTCCATGGATTTTTTCGCCTGTTTATTAATTGTCCAGGATTTGCAGCTGTATGTTAAAACTGGTCCTATGTAACATGTAAGATCTCTTTTTCTATCTTTCAAGGACAATGGCTTATGCACTAAATATTCTTCATTTGATAGAACGCAGGTTTTGCCTGTTCTATTATATTATTTATTTATGTGGTGCTTCATCCATCTGATGTTATCCATGTGCCCAGATATCTGAATGTTTGCACTTGCTCCAAAATAATGTCATGATAATTTGTGTAAAGGTTAGCTGTGAATATGTTTAATAAGAAGCTGTGAACCAACATAAGTGGTGGCCACTGAGAAGAGGCGAGTTTGTTGGTTGGGCAGCTATCTCTATATAATACCTTAAAACTACGACGTGGCCATTGGAGGGTAAGAGGCGCCATAAATAACCCCCCCCCCCCCCCTTCCTGCTGCCTTTCATGGTCTGTTGTATAAACAGTGGCTAGTGGAACCAACGCAAATCGGCGGAAGTCAAGGGGAAACCACTGCTGTATCTTCCCAAGGTAATCACGCCTCTCTGCAGAGGCGGACGGAGGTAATAAAAGATAAGAATTTTTGCAGAATAAAAATGAGTAATGAGAGAAACGTACAGAAGATAAGCTAGAGGACAGACAGACAGACAGACAGACAGACAGACAGACAGACAGACAGGCAGACAGGCAGGCAGGCAGGCAGGCAGGCAGGCAGGCAGGCAGACAGACAGACAGGAGTTAGTAGATATCAAGGGAGAGAAATGATATGAATGGATTTATTATAAAGTGACATAAACGTACATTGAGCAGATACCTCTTTGTTCATCGCTCGTTGCAACATTTTTCTGGCTTTCCTAAACCGTTATTTCATAATACTAATGCAGCATTTAGAAACATGGCATGCAATGCTAAAAGCAGCTTCATGAAAGTGTATGTGCTGAACTTTCCAATGAATGCATGCCAGTGTTGTACAGAAATGATCAATACATTGAAGCGAATAGCCGTGTGGTTCTTGAGAAGTATGTGGAGAATAACGCGCCGGAGAAGACATTACAAAGTTGCGGGTGTTGGTGGACCATTCAACAAATGTGGTGAGGTCGTCATCGTCGTCGTCGTCGTCGTCGTCATCATCATCATCATCATCATCATCATCATCATCATCATCATCATCATCATCATCACCGCCACCGCCGCCGTCACCGTCATCGTCATCGTCATCATCATCATCATCATCATCATCATCATCATCATAATCATCATCATCATCATCATCATCAATTGTCATGTCAGCTAGCGTCAAGTTCATGTCTCTCCACAGACCTCGGTCTTCGGTTTTATTGATCAACCCTGCTGATGATATCCTCCATGCCACCGTCTCGGTCCATCCAGCATAATTTACCTTGTTCTGCCTCTGCCTCTCTTTCCCTTGATCTTTCCAGTTGTTACGATGTTCTCCAATGCCTCTATTTTCATCACATGACCAAAGAAAGTTGTTTGTCTCTTCTAGTTTTATTAGCCTCTTTCAGGAAATCGTTGTTAGTTACTTTGGCAGTCTAAGGAATTCGCAACATTCATCTCAGGAACCACATCACTGTTGCTTGAGGTGACAATAGGGAGAGTTAAATCCTAGTGGAAAGGTCCGCTTATCTGGAGTTAAGACACTAGGAAGCTTTGTTTTCCTTGGAGCTTAACCTTGACACTGCGGGTTGAAACCAACCTTAATTTTACTCCTACCGAGACTCACAATGGCAAATTGTGTGATTTGGTCGATAGACTGACAGAAGACAGTACGAACGAACGGACTGTATTTTCACAGGGTAACAAATTCGGCATGCAGGCCCGTCTTACAATCGGCCCTTCCAATCACTCATGTTTCATACATACATTATCTATTGTGTATGTTAAATTCGTATAGGAAAACAACACATCAGATTAGTGTTATTAACATAATGAATGTATATTATCATGCTATGAGGCAGGTAGGCAAACACTCTCTCTCTCTCTCTCTCTCTCTCTCTCTCTCTCTCTCTCTCTCTCTCTCTCTCTCACACACACACACACACACACACACACATACACACAAGCACTCACACATGCATAAACAAATACACACATACCTACATACACACATTTATACATAAATATATATGATTTACTTATACTCTCACAGTTATGCACCCACCCAATATCACCCAATTACACACTCCTTCGCGCACACATATACCCACTCACAATCCCTATCACGCTCTCTCTCTCTCTCTCTCTCTCTCTCTCTCTCTCTCTCTCTCTCTCTCTCTCTCTCTCTCTCTCTCTCTCTCAAATATCTTCATTCATTTAGGCAGACAAACAGATTGATAGAACGATGCACAGACAAATAGACAAACAGACAGCAGGGTCGAAGGTAGGTAAGTAGGAGGTAGGTAGGTATGTAAGTGCATAAGTAAGTAGGCGGGTATACAGACAGGCAGGCAGGCAGACAGGAAGGTCGTGCATCGAAGCAGATTTGTTCTTTCATCAAGGCTCTTTCATCATGGAGGTGACAAGTTTGAATTCATTCATTCATTCATTCATTCATTCATTCATTCATTCATTCATTTAATAGTATGTGCTTAGCAGAACCTCGCTCCCATAACAACCTTCCGTAAAACTTCTCGTTCATAAGCAAGATGTCCCGAGTCCGATACACCCATCTGGAGATCATCCGCCACATCCCGCACCCATCTTCTCTTTGATCTTCCTCTTCTTCTCTTCCCTGTCATATACCCCCTCCATTATTGTTCTCTCCAAACTTTCATGGCGTTTCAAGTGACCAATATATCTCATATGCCTATAGTGTACAATTCTTCCTTACTGTAGAATGTGCTTTGATTTCTACTTCTTTCTAGGCTTCTATCAGTATCGATAAATAACCGTGCATTTATTTTTCGTGCAGTTTCATTGCTGTGAAGATTCCCCAGCAGTTGATATTCACGTGTTGTAGTAGTGTTGTACGAGTAATATTGTTGTAGTATTTTTGTAGTATTGATTGGAAGAAATACTAGAACATGTAGACTGTTCAGATTGTTAGGCACGTTATGATGCTAAATTTAAAAAAATAGTGGGGACGGGCACAACTGATGGAAACATAGCAAGGAGAAGGCAATAAAATAAATACATGGATGGCTTGGCCATACAGAATAATCGGGAGAAGAAACACAACCTGATCTAGGACTCTAGTGATCGTGTGAGTAGCCGCACAGTGGCTTATCGCGCTCATCGGCATGACACATGATGATAATGATGAATATTCCATGGAGTAAGTTATGAATGTATGGCGATATTGCTGTCTTGTCTGTAATGAGCCGGCTGACGTGACTTTCAGCTCTTGCTATCAGTAACTAGTGACGTAGGGCACAGTCTGTTTACGGCAACGGTATCTGTAGATAAGTAGACACGTAAACAAGAGCACGTACTTCTAGATGAGGACTATCTGTGATCGTAGTTGCACTTTCTGAATTTCTGCGTAGCTCGTGTGGAAACTGTTACAAGCGTCATGTCAAGCCGGATATTCATTTCAGAACCTTCATGTCATCTTTAGCATCTTCAGGTTCCCAATGAAGAAGAAGAAGAAGAAGAAAAGAAGAAGAAGAAGAAGAAGAAGAAGAAGAAGAAGAAGAAGAAGAAGAAGAAGAAGAAGAAGAAGAAGAAGAAGAAGAAGAAGGAGGAGGTGGTGGAGGACGAGGACGAGGAGTGGAGGAGGAGGAGGACAAGGAGGAGGAGAAGAAGAAGAAGAAGAAGAAGAAGAAGAAGAAGAAGAAGAAGAAGAAGAAGAAGAAGAAGAAGAAGAAGAAGAAGAAGAAGAAGAAGAAGAAGAAGAAGAAGAAGAAGAAGAAGAAAGATGTGAAGGAGGAGGTGGAGGAGAAGGAGGAAGAAATGGAAGAAGAGAAGGAGTAAGAAAGGGAATATAAAGACGTGTGCCCTATCTTCTATTCAGGCTTCTACATGTACCAATCAGTTACCAATCTTCTCCCGTAGTTCATCATTCTGGCATGCCCTCGGGGTTACCCTGGCGGCTGATATTGCTGTTGCCTCGATGATGGAACCAAATGTAAATCGAAACTAGTCACACTAGACATTACCCCCTGGCCATAGACCAACATTGGAGCTCCGTTTGTGGACGTCGCTAAACAACCAAGTTCCTGCTAAACCTAACCCATGAACTCTTCTCTGTCCACGGGGCAGATTTGTTGCGAAGTCTTCCTTGCATTGGTCACTTTGTTTCAGCTGTATTACTATATAACTTAAACTACCACAGCAAATGGCAAACTACCGAACGTAAACGTGTCCAGCAGTCACAAAACAGCCAAAATCTGCTGGAATTGACTGCAACGTCCTGTTAAGGAAATGCAACTAACTTATCCACAGCAAGACGGATTCGTCGCCTGGGTTCGTCGCCTTCGAAAGTAAGGGCAAGACTGGCCACCCATTGCTCCATTCATTCAGGCCTACTCAATGGGATGATGCCACCACAAAAAAGACCCCAGCAGGAAACTAATTCAGTACTCATTATTATTATTTCGAGGGGCTTCAAATGGAAACCTTAATTTTCTTTGTTTTTGGTGGTTGAATATATTCTGAAAAGTTACAAAACAAATGTATCTTTTTTCTTTCTTCTATGTAGTCACCACTGCGTTGCTAGTCTACCAGTGTCGATACATTGTTTGGATTCCTGTACTCTGGGGTCACGACTCGGTGTGCCTGACCCGGTCATGAACAGTCTTCACAGACGTCACGCCGTTTTGAAACTTCCTACTCCACTTATACACTTGCTGGACCAACAGGCATGAATCATCATTTTTGTTTTCTTTGCATATCCTATTTACAGGACATCGCTGTCAACACCAGCAATGTACTGCTGTTGTTCATGTCTTGGCAAGTTTACGTTCAGTAGTTTGCCATTGCTTTCTGAACGACCAGCTCCCTTACCAACACGTTAAAACCCAGCGCGACGCGGTATGTTGCCAAATCGGTCGCAGCTGTGTTTCGAACACAGGTAAGCGGGCTCACGAATCGCGTCTGCAAGCTCTTAACCATGGAGACCGGCATGCATCATCATACTGGATGTTTATTCAGCGATGAATTTCTGTATGTTTCACTCCTTCAGTTATGAAAAAAGAAAAATGCGGTTAACAGAACGTTGCTCCTCTTTGGTATATATCAAAACTGAGGCGGCCATCTTTAAACTCTCCTTATGATGTCACCTTAAGTCACGTGCTTTCTTGGCATCTTAACAACAATATTGACAGGTTACAATACAATGGCATGATTATTCTATGCTATCACACTTTTAAGCGTTTGAAGCCGACTCGTATTATTTTTTTTTTTTACACATCACAACACAAATGGACTAGAAGTACTCCTCTTCTTCTTTTGTCTTCTATCCCCCGCTGGGGCACAGGCTGTCAACTAACTTATTCCAAGCTGCTCAACCAATTTACTTTAGCTATCTCATGCAACTTTGTCCCTTTTAAAATGTAGTTGCATATCCTTTTACAGGACCTCGCAGTCACCCCAGCAATTTCTTTTTTGTTTTATTTTTACTGTCTGTGATCTCTTAGCAAGTTTATGCTCAGTAGTTTACCAATGTTTTCTGATCAACCGGCACCCATACCATTTAGCAAAAAACCAACGCAATGCGTTCTGCTGCTAGAACGCCCGTAGCTGTGTTTCGAAAGCTGTATGCGGGATTACGAACTGCGTCTGTAACACCTACGCCACGGAACAATGCTCTGTCCATGTCCTTCCCTTATTATACATTTGTGTTTCTACACCTCCGTGAGTTTTTCAGATTTCCTCTATTTGTTTTGCGCTGTTGGTTCTAGACTAAGGCTTTTTTATAAATATGTTTTATAGTTATACTACATTTGGCTTATTCTCAGATGTATTTCAACAAAACTGGAAATGGTCTTGAGTCGGGTTAAATGATTACCTTGCTCCTTACATAACCGCGGGGCGATAGAAGTCATTGCAAGAAGAGAAACAGCCAGTCTACCTATGTTCCGTTAACGTTTGGGTTATGTTGCAGACGATGTGTCTCTGAATAAAGCATTGGTTAGATTATTGATAGCCTATTGTCATCCTAAAATGTGACAGCGAAATTTGAAATACAATTAGAAGGGAACATTCTTAACCAAGTGGATAATTAAAAATACCTAGGGACAATTATAAATTTAGATGGAAGATGCACGGCAGAGATTAAGAACAAAATAGGGCAATTACAAGCTGCATTTAAGACAAGAAACGTATCCTTTGCCACAGTAACTAACACCGACTGCCTGAAAGAGGCTAGTGAAATTATAACATATTACTCAACAATAAGAATGAAACTAACAGCTTTCTTTGGTTATGTGATGAGAAGAGAGGCATTGAAGAACCCCGCGATAGCTGGAAAGATAAAGGGGAAGAGTGGCAGAGGCAGACCAAGAGAATTGATGCTGGGTGGATTTAGACGGTGGTATGAGGAATATCATCAGCAGAGTTAATCCAGAACACCAAAGGCCGAGATCGGTTGAGAGACATGAACGCTTACGCCAGCTGATAAGGCACTTGATGATGATGATGATGACTTTCATCCTTGTCCTATTCTGTCATTGATGAGACTTTTCTCAGAATAAACCAGGAGACGATCTGACTATTATTACGATTTAGCGAGCCGTTGATTGTGTTGCCTGCAAGGATTTTCCTAGATTAAAGAATAAATGTCACTTGCCCAAACAATCCTCGCGTTGTGGCTACAATCGAGCTGAAACTGAGGACAAATATAATACGAGGAGAGGTCGGTAACTTTATATGGGCAAGATGAAATTGGTGGTCTGTGGTTTCTGCATGTTGTCAGTGCCAGCATCACCAAGACCCATGATCAAGTTTGATGGGAAACTGCTAGACATTGCATGTACTGAATGGATGAAAAAAGCTATTTTGATAACGATTTGTTGACATCTGATTCAGAAAACCACAATGAACCAAACCGGTTTGTCCTTAGAATGTCTGTCCCAACCGAGTCCCGAATGATGCATTGCCATTACGTGTCTAAACGTTCAGGTTAAACATCTGGCGGCAAGTGAGGTTGTTGAACGTGAGGTGCGAGTGTTGCATAGCACAAACTGCAAAGTTGTAAATACGGAAACTACTGGTCAAGCGAAGGAATAAGTGTACCAATGTTGGTGGACAGTTTGCTGAGGGAAAAAGGGAACATGTCAAAGCAATACCAACTCGTGTTCAAGTTTTCACTTATTTCTTGCAATATAAATTTGTAACCTTCCGACATCCCTCAAATAAAAGGTGACAGAACGTTCGATAAGCAAAAGGCACATACAAATTCCAACGGTTTGGTCAAAGTTAATTTTCCGTGAAAATATACATAACAAATACTTAACTGACCATCACCATGCCATAAGCAAACCACGAGAAGCGTATACCACAAGTAATTGGGAAGTAAAGGCAATATTGTGTACACGCACCGAAACGACAGAATGAAGGAACTGAATACACAAGTGAAATGGAAGGGGATACTTAAGCCTGAAAAAAATTAAAACAAAGATCACACACACACACACACACACACAACACACACACACACACGCGCGCACGCACGCACGCACACACAGACAGACAGACAGACAGAAAGAAGGACAAACAGACAGACAGACACATAGACAGACAAACGTGTATCCCATTTATCCTAAATGTTACTACACAGTAAACTATCATAGAAACATCTCAAGATAATGTCAACAATAATTAAAACATATCAGGATAAAGTAAACTATCATAGGACAATCTTTTTTCCGCGTCTCCATCCTGTTTCAGGATATTGTGGTCAACACCAGCATCTTTCAGCTGTATGTTGATTCCTAGGCTAGATTACGCTCATCAGCACGCCACGACTTTCTGAGCGACCGGATCCATTCTCTCATAAGTCACTGTCGCAACTCGAACCACTTCTAATTCTCGTGCGCTCACGTCAACCACGAGAGTATTCGGGGTTAACGGAGAAAGCTGCTAACACCTTGACCAGGGAGCCGGCTATCATAGGAACATGTCAAGGTAAAATAAACTATCGTAGGAACATGTCAAAATTAAATAAACTATAATAGGAACATATCAATATAAAGTAAACTGTACTATGAACATAATAGGATAACGTAATCTATGACACGAAACAACTCAAGATAAAGCAAACTAAGGAACACATCAAGATAATGTAAACCATAATAGAAAATGTCAAGATCTAATAACCTTTAAACAGAAGCGCATATCAAGTCATATTTACTATAATAGGAACAGAATAAGATATGGTAATGTGAACGCAACTGACAGGTCTGCTGAACATTAATCAGAACAGCTTCCAGCTACCACACACATCACCAAAAATCTAATTAACATCACACATCGCATCAATGCCCCATCTACAAATGTGTCACTCGGGGCTGACCTGTCAGTCAGCCTGTCCGTTGGCACGTATCTGCAAGCCCATAACCCGGCTTCACCTTGTCTATTAGGCCCCGGAAAACTGTAGCTCTCAGCACGTAACGTCCATTTCTCACTCCTTTGACACAAAAGTGCCTTGTCATTGAATCTGCTGGGATTGCCGAAAACGTATTGACAGGTGCCCTGATTTCTCTTCTTACTGCCGGAAACCTCCAAGGCTTCAGACGGGAGTCGGGGACGTTTTGTTCAAGGCGCGGATTTTGAGGATGCTTTTGCTAGCTCAAGTAGAAAGAATTCACCTAGTCATCTGTTATGAGAGCAGTCTGTAGTTATTAGCCCGATCCATAATCGATCGTGCGTGAGTTAGGCAGGCGGGCAGTCGGTGCTCTTAGTCGTTCGCCAGACTGCTTCTGTTGACTTTAGGGTAGTGCCAAGTTGTTGAGGCATTGGCGGTCATTTATGGTTATTTACCCAGCGGTTAGATCGTTTTCCTTTACTTCTAAATCAATTCCTTATTATCGTGCCATGTAATGCGGAGGAGTGGGAGACTATACTTTTAATCAATAATAGATTATTAAGGTGATTAAGACTCTGCCGGTAATCGGTGTTCACGCAGTTTGTTTTCAACAAAAGGTGTGGTCATGCTGTTGTATGGCTTTGTGGATTGAGTCCCGGATAAAATAAGCTTCGTGTGGATGTAAAGATGACGTGTATACAGTTGCAGGATCCATTGAAAGTAAATAACAACATGACTTTATTCGATAAAGTACGGTAAATGACCTATCACTAGTCTTGCAGAATATTGGGTTTCTAGTTTTATTTTTATTTTTCGCATATCCTTTACAGGACATCGCTGTCAACATCAGCATCTTTCAACTTCTTCTTCTTCTTCGTTCATCCGGAGGTTTTTTTTTCGGATGTGATTGCGTTGTGCCTGTTTACAGCAGAGCTGCGTTCTTGCGCCGTTAGGCCGACACATCCGACTTCTGCGGGCATTTGTTGACCGGGTTAACCTTCCCGGGGGTTTCTTAGGACGTTTGACTCTCACTGTTGTGGTGTTATCCCCTATCCTAGCTGGCTCATATAGAACAGCCAAAGATCCTGGTCAGCCCTCAAGGGAAGGCAGGGGCAGACCATGGGCATTCCCCGCCATCCAAGGAGGCTTCCATACTTGCAGAGCCGATACATAGCGCTCTGATACTGGGCTCACCCAAGGAATCGTCACGTCCTGCACATGGCTGCTTAGCCTCACTTCCGTATATTGGGCCTTCCGTTCACCATAGGCTGTTCTTCCGGAAACCAGAAGTATGCAGTCTGCAGATGACATGCACACAGTGAGCTTTTCGATTCGGACTTTCCTCGTAATGGATTTGCTATTCAAGCAATATTCCATTTCGTGCCACTAGGACACTTTTCCACCTTTTTATGAAGCCCACACAGTGGGCTTTTGATTCGGACTTTCCACGTAATGGATTTGCTATCCAAGCAATATTCCATTTCATGCCACTAGGACACTTTTCCACCTTTTATGAAGCCCACACAATGGGCTTTTGATTCAGACTTTCCTCGTAATGGATTTGCTATCCAAGCAATATTCCATTTCGTGCCACTAGGACGCTTTTCCACCTTTTATGAAGCCCACACAGCGAGCTTTCGATTTGGACTTTCCACATAATGGATTTGCTATCCAAGCAATATTCCATTTCATGCCTCTGGGTCTTCATGCACCTTTAAATGTCAACCTGTATGTAGTTTAAGTAAGCTGCGGTCAACTTTAGCTTATTGATATCTCCATAGAGCTTGTCCTCAAATGAAGCAGGTGTGGGCCAAAATATCTTTCTCTGTTCTGCATACGTTGGGCAATCCTGCAGCAAATGTTTTGCTGTCATTTTTCCAGTTCTACAATTACATTCATCGGTATCTCCTATCTTTAGTTTATTGAACAAGTGGTATTTCAGCCTGTTATGTCCTGTGCGGAGTCTGAAGATTGCTACTTGTTCTCTTCGGTCGAGTTTGTAATATGCATCATCCTTCTGATGGCCTGGATGCTCTGATTCCCATTTGGTTCTATAAGTGCTTTTTATCAACCTCTTTGCCTCATTATAGGTTATGTCTATGTCAGGCTGTGGTAGTCGACCGCCCTCTTTTGCCAGTCTGTCAGCCTCTTCGTTTCCAGGTATACTGCAATGTGATGGGATCCACTGTATTACAACTTTTTTGGATTTCTGGCATAGACCATGGAGTGCTGCTCTTAGGTCAGTTAGTTCTGTGCTGTTATTGCTCTTCAGTATTTAGACAGCTGACTTTGCATCTGTGAAGATAGCTATTTGCTTCTCTTTATTTTCCTCCAGGAGCATTTCTGCTGCAGTTTTCAGAGCCTCTACATCCGCTTTGAAGTTACTTGAAAATTTTCCAGTTGCCATTGAATGTGTTTTTTTCACTCCATTTTTTTAAATTTAGGAGAATTCCTCCTCCTCCATTCTCTATTGAATTTTTGGCTGATCCATCTGTATATGCATGGGTCCAATTCCTGCTTGGGTAATGTTCTTTTATGTAGTTTAGGGTTATTTCTCTTCTTTCGGTTTCATGCTGAGTGTTCTTTTTCTCAATACCAGGAATGTTTTCTATCATCTCAGGCAGTTGCTGCTGTCTCCAAGCTGGGAACTTGTGTGCATTGTGTATGGGCTTGACTGTTGATATGTTAAGTATAGGATCTGCCCTAATCCTTCGTTTTGCAGTTTCTACAAAGTTGCTACGCTTCAGTCTTCCCTTTCCAAAACCATTAAATCTGTTGTACATAGGGTGGTCTGTCAATCTTCTAAATTTTTCTGCTTGTTGCTGGGCTCTGCTATCTCTTCTATCCTGCATTGGTTGTAAACAAGTGATCTTTTCTAGTTCATTAATAGGCGTTGTCTTCAGGCTTCCAGTTATGATTCGTATTCCTTGGTTTTGGACTCTACTTATTTTGTTAAAGTTTGACTTAGCTGCTGTTGCCCAAGCTGCAATGCCATATTCCAGTACTGGCCTCACCCGTCCAGTATATAACTTCTTGAGAACTTTCTCATCTGCTCCCCACGTTGTACCAGCAAGCTTTTTCATGATTGCCATTCACTGCCTTGCTCTTGTTCGATTTTTCTCAACCTGTGTCTTCCATGTCAGGCGATGATCAAAGGTGACTCCTAGATAGTTTGGATTTTCTTCATGGCGCAATATTTTTCCATTCAATACCAGCTTAGGTTGCTGAGTTTTATTTGAGAGGGAGAACACTGTGCATGTTGTTTTCTCCTCACTTATCTTCACTAGCCATGATTTTGACCAGTCCTCTAGCGCTAATAAGGCTTGCTGTATTCTGCTGTTAGCTGTACTAATATATTCTTCAGATGTCCATATGGCTAGGTCATCTGCAAAGGAGGATGTGTGTACTCTGGGGGAAAATTTTCTGTGATGTCATTTATATATGCTAGGAATAATGTTGGTGAAAGACCTCCTCCTTGGGGGACACCTTGCTCCAGCAGCATCATTTTGCTTGTTTGTCCTTGTACTTTTGTCCTGGCAGTTCTGTTCTCAAGGTAGTGGCTGATCCATTTATACATTTTTCCACAAACATGCATGTTTTGCAGTTTTACTTTCAGTCCTTCCTTCCATACTTTATCAAATGCTTTTTCTAAATCTATCCAGACTGCTAGTGTGTGCTTTTTCTCTTGGAAGGCATCCTCTATTTCCTGAGCTATATAGGTTATTTGATCTTCAGTGGATCTGTACTTTCTGAATCCTGCTTGGTGTGGTGTTAAGAGTTTGTTTTCTTCCAGATGCCATGTTAGCCTGCCATTGATTATGCGTTCCATTAATTTTCCTACACAGCTAAGTAGACTGATAGGTCGATAGCCATTTGGTTCTTCCAGGTCTTTTCCTTTCTTTGGGACTGGTATTAGTATAGCTTCCTTCCATACCTGTGGGACTATTCCTCTCTTCCAGCTGTTATTTAGGACTGCTAGTAGTTTCTTCTTTGCCTTGGTGCCTAGTCCTATTAGCATTTCATTTGTGATTCCATCCTTTCCTGGTGATTTCTTCTTTTTTAGGGTATTCATTGCCTGTTCCATTTCTTCCATTGTTAGATTTGCCATCATATATTCTGCTGCTGTCTCTGTATTTCTATGATGTATCTGTTTGTCTTTGATTGCTTTCTTCTGTTCGGTTGTAATATCAATGTGATTTGCATTTGCATAGTGTTCCATTAGTGCATTTGCAGCCTTTTTTCCTGTAAGCAAGGCATTTCCTTGTTTAATTGTTATTTGTTTGTGTCACAGTCTCACATAAGGCGGTACCAACATAAAAATAAGAGAGAGTGGAGAAGGGAGAGAACTCCAGCTAAAGGGAAAGAACCGAGTCACTCGAAGGCTCGAATAATCCAGAGCCTTCTCGAAGGACCGGTCAGTGTGTCCACAGCCCCGTGGACACCGATGGGGCCCGCCGATTGCGGGGTCCACGAGAAACTCGGAGAGAGTTACCACCCGTGTCGGATTGCGACACGTGTGGAAAGGCAGACACGGACTGGACATCGAGGAAGCAACAGGGCTTACCTTAAGGGGGACTTGATAGCTTAAAACCCAAGTGTATTTAGGGGTCTTATGCATATGTTAGATAGCTGATAGAGTTGTTGTAATAATCATGTTTATTGTAAACTCCTGTGATACGCAACTTGCAGATTGCTGGCTTGCGAAAACTCTCTTCGCCAGCTTACTGTAACATAATATAAATAAATGATGTTAGATCGCATATGAACGGAGTTTGTTGCCTGTATGAGCCCGAGTTTCATTCCCCTAGATATCTAGGACGGTGACAGGCTATTTGGGGGCAAGCCGGTTTTGGCAAGCACAAGCTTTACTTTCCAGACAGCTCTTGGTTTTGCCAAGTAAAAAAATATATCAACTTTCATACATGACAAAGTCAAAAAACTTTGCAGCTATCATCGTATCATCTGTGAATGAGCTATTGTAGTCCCTCTACAAAAATATTTGATATTTGAAATTATGATGATGTTCATGAAATTTGACATTGACATGACTGTGACTGCCTTTCCACACGTGTCGCACTCCGACACGGGTGGTAACTCTCTCCGAGTTTCTCGTGGACCCCGCAATCGGCGGGCCCCATCGGTGTCCACGGGGCTGTGGACACACTGACCGGTCCTTCGAGAAGGCTCTGGATTATTCGAGCCTTCGAGTGACTCGGTTCTTTCCCTTTAGCTGGAGTTCTCTCCCTTCTCCACTCTCTCTTATTTTTATGTTGGTACCGCCCTTATGTGAGACTGTGACAGTTTGTTTCTAGGTCCTTCATTGTTCATGGCTTTCACTAGTTTCCATAGTTTGTTTCCATCCCTGTCAAAATTCAGGTTTTCTGTTTTTTCCCTCCAACAATCTCTTGTTGTTTGATTTACTGTTCTTTTGTATTTTGCTGAGATGGCTTTGAGAGAGATATTCGCTTCAATTGTTTGTTCTCTCTCTGCTGTCTTCCTGGCATCTTCAACTTTGTCCTCCAAACTTTGTAGTTCTTCAGTCCAGTATGGTTTGTAATTTTTCCTCGCTCCTCTAGGAATGGACTCAGTGGCTGCCTGTATTATCGCTCTGTTTAGACTTTCCACCATTTGCTTTATGTTGCCATATCGTGTATTTATGTTTTCACAATATTTGTCTGTTAGTATGGCAAATGTGTCCCAATCTGCTCGTTTGTAATTCCATCGGGGCAAGGGCTTTTGCTCCTGTTGAACATACTCCATATTCATTACAAGCTTGATTGGTCTGTGGTCACTACCTGCTAATTGGTCCAACACATGGCGATCGATTTTGTGGAGGATGACTCCTGTGCAGAAAGCTAGGTCTGTAGTAGAAGTGGTATGCCATCTTCTGGAGTAGAAGCTCAGTGTGTCATCCGCTTTGTTGAGTAGATGGAGATTTGAGTCTATTTCCCAGTCCTCCAATTCATCTCCTCTTTTGTCAGTATCTGGGTATCCCCATCTTTCTGAACGGCTATTAAAGACTCCGACAATAATGCAGTTTGTGTCAGTTATTTTCATGTTTGAGAGTGTAAGGTCCTTATCTGCTGGGCTATACAGATTGTAGATTCTTATTTTCACGTCCTTTATCATTATATCAACACCTATAATTTCCGTTTGGTTGTCAGAGATCACAGATACTTCGCTGCAAGGTATTGTATTTCGTGTAAGTATTAGAACTCCTCCTTTGTGTCCTTCGCGGTCGAAACGTGTGGCCTGATATCCTCTGACTGAGAATTTGTGATTGGCGTTGAGGTGTGTCTCTTGAATGCATGCCACATCTATTCTATCTTTATGAAGACGCTGTGTTAGGGAGTCTTTCTTCTTGTAAACTCCTTCGGCATTCCACTGTAGTATGTTGAGTGTCCTTGGTATTTGGTCAATAGCTCTTAACCTACTCCTCTGTGCCTTGACTCCACAGCACAGGGGAAGGTGACCACCAGTAGTCATGGGTGGACCCCCTCGAGGCAGGGGGCCCGGCACTATCGCCGCCTGATGGGACTTCACGGGATTTTCTTCTTGTAAACTCCTTCGGCATTCCACTGTAGTATGTTGAGTGTCCTTGGTATTTGGTCAATAGCTCTTAACCTACTCCTCTGTGCCTTGACTCCACAGCACAGGGGAAGGTGACCACCAGTAGTCATGGGTGGACCCCCTCGAGGCAGGGGGCCCGGCACTATCGCCGCCTGATGGGACTTCACGGGATTTTCAACTGATTGTTGAATTCTTGGCAAGATTACGCTCAGTAGTTTGCCACTAATTTCTGAGCGACAGGCTCACATACCCCGTAAGTTACCGACGAGGAGAGAACCGCTACCGATTCTCGCGAAACGTCACGTTACTCACAAGAGTATACGGGATTACGGAGAAAGTTGTGTAGCGCCTAGACCAGGGAGACCGGCGGGTTTATAGTCCTAGCCCCATATGTTTAAAAGATCACGTGGTACTCGATTTGTGACATGATTAATATCACGCCGGCCGTATTTACTTCCCATGTCATTTTCTGATATCCAGGCCTGGGAGCCCAAGTCAATCCGTCTGGACGGGAACTCGAACACATCACCACCCGGCCAGCAGACAGATGTGATAACTGCTGCGTTACCCCGACTTCCCGTATAACCAACTGCACTTCTATTAATTTTGTATATAAAACAGTCGAGAGGATCGACTTCACTGCACCGGGTTTTATCCCATATGGCTCGGTCTCTTTCCGCAAGGTGGCCTGCCGAAAGCGTCGCACAAAGCAGGAACTCCGTAGCTCCAGCGACGAACCCCCAGGTGTCTCCGTGACAAATGCACCTGTGAACCGAAAGCGCAGCCCGGATTCAAACCCACTATAGTTTGTTAAGAAGTTATTAAAATCTTTAGTAAACGCAATGTCATGTAAGGATTAACCAATAAAACACATGATACGTTGCTTAGTGGTTGCCATGTCGTAGTCAGATATGACTGGGCTACCGTATGAGAGTAGACCTGTAGTTCTCAACCTTTTATATCCCGTGCTCCCCCTCCACCATATTTTCAGAACGTCCCCCCCCCTCCTTTGGTAATTCCTAACTAAAAATCCCCCCCCCCCCCCGCTCCTACACAGTATCCGTAATAATCGAAGCACATACTAAAACAAGTCTAGACGTCCACATAAAACGTGATTTGTGGGTCTACGTACTTTATAAAATGAATTTTAGAAGGGGTGAGACGTACAGAACCGTAAAGTATGAAAGGAAAAACAATATCAAGTAATCGGTTCTTGTATTAACTCGATCTTGAAATAATCTTCACCCCCCCCCCCCCCGCCCCCCCCCCCCGCCCCGGAAACCCTAAAATTCCCCCCTGGGGGGGGGAATTCCCCACCGGTTGAGAACCACTGGAGTAAACGGCACTATCTGCTTTCTGTTAGCGCCGAATGTTGGGGGATCACTAAACCCCACACCTCACATTCAGCTTACGGATTCGGGCGCGGGAGCCCAATTGGGAGGATACAAGGGCGAGGAAAAGCAACCTAAGACTAAATACTATAGCAGGGCAGATTAGGCACAACATCTTGGTACGCAACTAGTCTAGGATCAAAACACCGACAGTCGGACAGATAGAGCATTGGTTTGATGATCCAGTAACTTTTGCAGCGTGTTCTGTTCCAGATGTATTGGTGTTATTTTTGCCTCAGGAGTAAACTATACAAGCCGAGAGAGGGATCATGCTGAATGGGCAACACATGGTCTCTACAATTCAGCCCAGGCTGTGTGCTATGGAGAAGTATGGTATAAATCCATTTTCACAAACTATCGTCTCCCATGACGGCAATGTGCCAAGTTTCCCTCTCTCTCTCTCTCTCTCTCTCTCTCTCTCTCTCTCTCTCTCTCTCTCTCTCTCTCTCTCTCTCTCTCTCTCTCTCTCTCTCTCTCTCTCTATCTCTCTCTCTCTCTCTCTCTCTCTCTCTATATATATATATATATATATATATATATATTGAAATAATTTCTATAAATAATTAATTGCTTCCACACACACACACACGCACACACACACACACACACACTATATATATATATATATATATATATATATATATATATATATATATATATATATATATATATATATATATATATATATAGTGTGTGTGTGTGTGTGTGTGTGTGTGTGTGTGTGGAAGCAATTAATTATTTTATAGAAATTATTTCAATATATATATATATATATATATATATATATATATATATATATATATATATATATATATATATATATATAGAGAGAGAGAGAGAGAGAGAGAGAGAGAGAGAGAAGGAATTTCTTTCTCATCATATATATATATATATAGTGTGTGTGTGTGTGCGTGTGTGTGTGTGTGTGGAAGCAATTAATTATTTTATAGAAATTATTTCAACCAGTGTGTGCAGCATGACGCCCATTATCCCTCCTGCTGACTGTCTCAGCTCTTAGACTGCAAGCCTCTTATCAATCATACATTCCAAATAACATAGTTGCTAATCAATGAACTAACTAACCTTCTTATCTATCCACAACTATCAACTAACTAACTAACTAACTCACTAACTAACTAACTCACTAACTAACTAACTACCTAACTAACTAACTAACTAACTAACTAACTAACTAACTAACGAACTAACTAACTAACTAACTAACTAACTAACGCGCGAGCGAACGAGCTAGCTAGCTAGATAGCTAACTAACTAACTTGCTAGCTAGCTAACTAATTAACTAACTAAATAATTAACTAACTACCGATATGGCGTCTGTTGTCGTTGTCTAAGATAAGTTTCATGCATGGTGTAAGCAGTGTTGCCATCTCCCTTTGATGAAAAAGCACCAAAATCGACCCAATAAAGCACCAAAAAGCACCTCCTGTTTTTGTAAATCACCAAAAAATAAGCACCAACTGTTTTTTTTACAAATGTAACAAGGTAGCACATTATAATTTATTATTATCACTTCATATTACAATGAAGTTTATTCCAGATCCGCCAAATCCCAATCAGAACTACTCTCGAGCCAAAAAAGCACTAAATTGCAATAATATTTTTTGGGAAAGCACTAAAACAAGCACTGGCGGTATTCATTCAAAATATTATAAAGTAGCACATTATAATTTATTATTATCACTGAATATTAGAATGAAGTTTATTCCAGATCTGCCAAATCCCAGTCAGACAACTCCTCTTCAGTTTCTGTAGCTATTTCCTGCTGTGTTTGCTCCTGCGATGATGATGATGATGATTGAAAGAAACGTGTATATGCCTCCTGTGATCCAATTTTTCGTAGAATATCCTTAGGTAGTTTATAATCATGACAGCATTTGCCATATCTTTTCATTCCATATCTAATAGTCAAAACAGCTGTCAAACTCTTGATGCTCAGTCTGTTCCGCAATTTTGATTTTATAACTCCCATCTGACTGAAAATACGCTCCACGTCCGCATTAGAATGAGGTAAAATGAGCACAGTTAAAGCTAAATCTGTAAGATCTTGGAAAGGATTTTCACCGGTGGCATCCCTGTATGAGGCTATTTCTGCCCACAGTCCAAGTGTGTCAGAGGTCTGTGTCCACTGCATATGATGAAGTTTTCTCCACTGGAAATCGATGCGGGTGAGAGTAGCTGCATCTTCTACAAACATTTTAGCAAGATCCAATATACAGGGCTTCATTGGCTGTAGACATTCACTTCCACTAAGACATGACATGGACTGCAACACTCGAACGTTATCGGGCAAACGTAAACGCAGCTGTGTCAACAGCTCTATTAAAAACTGGATGCACCTTCCACGAATTTCTTTCTCATCAGGAAACTGGTAGCCTGCTATTTCTTTCTCATACTCATAACCTAGCTTGGGATTAGGATCTAAATAATCTTGAATAGCATCACTTTCTGTAATTCTTTTCCCAGGAATAGCAATCTTTGAACTGATAGAATCGGTGAGTTGGACAAGATCGCTGAGTAGTTTTGTTGGATCCTGTATATCTGCTTCGAATTTTTATTCACACTTTGAACTTCTCCGAGAATATGCTTGAGAAATATGAGATACACATATTTTTTCATGTCGCTAAACATAGAATTTAGAAGTTCTGCTGTATAACAGCGCTCGTTGAGTCTTGCTATATCAAAATGAGTTCTGAGCTCGACCCACTGCTGCAATATTCTGACAATGGCAGATTGAATGGACATCCATCGTGTCTGGCTTAATTTAACAACCTTCAGCGGATGTTGTCCATCATTTATTGAAGCCAAAAGCTCCCTGTACTTTGCTTGACGAAGACTCAATTGAGTGAGAAAACCAGTTATATGTTTCTCTAATCATGAACTCTATGTTCCTGGGCAGACAAGCAGCTGCAGCCTGTGACACTGCCAGCTGAAGGGAATGACATACATACCTAACTAGTGCCAGATGAGGAACTTCGGATTTTAATTTTGTATATACTCCATTGTTTACACCTGTCATGACAGATGCATTGTCAGTGCCGAGTGCAGCTAGTCTTTGCAACTCAAGTCCATTCTTGTTTAAACAATCTTTTAACGCATTGCATATTGCCTGCGCGTTGCAGTCACTCACTTCAACTAAATCGTATTAAAGGGAGTTAAATTACTTGAATATTGCGCGGTAATGTAATAAGACTGTTTACTTCCTCGCTTCAGTTCAAATTCGGCTTTTTAGTGTTCCCAAAATGATTTTTAAAGTAATTTTTACCCACCCCAAAAAAGCACAAAAAAGCACCAAAAACAAATTGTGAAGCACCAAATTCGCCCGGCCGCGCTAAATGCAACTTTTGGCACTAAATTACTTGAAAAAGCACTAAATTTGGTGCGAAAAGCTTCAAAATAGCAACACTGGGTGTAAGAGTGAAATAATGTATGAGAGTTGAGCAGTAAGAAGAGCAGAATATCAGAATACCAAATATCCTCCTCCTAAATTCTTAACATTTTTAAAATAAAAAGTTCGGTTACTCGTTCGTTCGTTCGTTCGTTTGTCCGTTCATTCGTTTGTCCGTTCGGTCTGTCTATTTACATTTCTAATTATATACATGCCTACCAACGAATCACTGAGGTGTGTATTTTCAGCGCTATATATTTAGGAGTACAAACGACCAATGAAGGCACACACATGTACAAATCAAGACAAGTACAAACCAACCAAGCAACCAACCATACAAGACACATATCTACGAAACTATATCTAGGAACCAGCAAAATAAGCAAGATAAGCGCAAGTCACTAAATTAGCAAAAACAGCCACACTGCTTCTGTTCGTGAACATTCTTGTCATAATCCACCAGCATACACTGGGAGATACAGAATGTACACAGAACGGCGCCAGCCATGAGCAGGGATAACCCGCACCAATCATCGTCTCCCATGTTACAAGCCACGTCTTTAGCACGATAAAGTGTTGACGTCAAAGATACAATTAAGCGCTACAACAACAACAACACACACTGTAGTTTTACCCATCGTTAGAAAGAAAACACCCAATATTAATTTTCTAGCCGTATTTACAGTTTGTCGGTCTCCCTAGCAAAGGAGTTAAGGAGGTTGCTCGTAATCCCGTATACTCACGTATGAAACACAGCTTCGTGAGATTCGGCAGCGGATCGCGTCTAGCTGGTTACTAACGGAGGTATGAAAGCCGATCGTTCAGAAAGCAACGGCAAACTATTGAACGTAAAAACTTGCCAAGACATCAACAGCAACTGAAAAATACTGGTGTTGACTGCAATGTCCTGTAAAGAATATGCGAGAAAACAAATTTACAGGTTACCATCTTGTTGGTTTGTATAAGGTGATTTTTTACTATTTTTATAGTTCATGCTGTGTGGCTATAGTGATCATGTTAGTTCACAATCTTCTATCTCTTGTGCAGCCAATCATTTATGGTATTGATAATCTTCCATGCCATGATGTCAAACCGTCCAGTATTTTCTCTCATGAACTGGCCCTACCTCTCTTCCCTGCCCATTTTCCTGTTGCCACTACCTACTCCAGCTTCAACCTTCTGATAGCATGCTTAAAGAATGTATATAACACAGGAAATAAATTAGGGAACCCGTTGAGGCCACGTAGACAGCTGCATAAATAAATACACATAGTATTAGTTTGGCGCTCACAGAAGGATAAGGAGGAAATAGAGACTAGAGGACGCACTAGACAACATACAATTTGAAAGCTATAGTTACCGACCGGGATTCGAACCTGTCACCTCCAAATGGCGACAGCGCCTGGCTGCAGGAACAAGCGTACTATAGTTGGTCTGATAGTTACAGTTACAATGACCGTATGTGTGTGTAACGCGAAAGTGGAATCGCAAAGGTGCCATAGCTTGTTTGGGCAAGAAGACGGGAACATTCTCTTCTGTGGGTGACATCAACGCCACAGGTAAGAAATGGGGAAGCAACCCTACCAATGGACAGCGGGCAGCAAGAATGTGCGCCGCATCAACGATGACCTCTAATATTCACCAACGACGGGAGATCAGCGAGTAGTGGTGAACTGGGTCTAAACTGTTTAGTTGCCAGGACTAGAATGTCACTAAAGTTTTAACTGATTCCGTGCGAAGAATAATATTACTGTTGGATGAAGAATGACTTTCGCGCTGACTTGGATTAAAGTGAGGAAGAGTTGCGCAATTCGTCGACCTCACTCTCTCGCCTGAGTCCATCTGAGTCCAGTGGCAAGACAAGTCGAGACGACTGGAGACGAATACAGGTGCAGTGGATGACCAGGGCGCTCTACGTGCCTTGCCGTGCTCATTACGTTCCACAACGCTTTGCAGGTAAACGCCGTCTTGCCCGTTGAATCAGGAATGATTTCGTCCGCGCAGAATAATGTATTGCCAAATGTGACCTCACATTTAGACAGAAGACCGATATACCGCCATTCTAGGGTCATCGTGATATTTGTTTTGTTTGGTGGTATCCTCCGCAATGTCAATGTCCAGTGAACGGTTACATTATAATACTTGGTCATTTGATTGCGGGCCATGTTTGGTGGTATCCTCCGCAATGTCAATGTCCAGTGAACGGTTACATTATAATACTCGGTCATTTGATTGCGGGCCATGTTTGGTCCAAACCTACTTTATTGATTGACACTGAATCAGTTAATATATTGTCTAATGTTAAGGGGGAAGTGTGAGAACTTCATTAGGGCCTCACGTGGTTCACGTGCCCGTGGGCAAGCTGACTCTCTGGTTAGTCCGCCATTTGCGACGAGGTGGCTCAGATGGTATCATTGCATGACGTTGGTGTCTCCAGCTGGGTACAACTGCGCATGTGGAACATGCTGGGATACTATGGCTGTCATCATCGTCAGTGCATCATCTTCGTGAGAAACGCAGCGTGGAAACACGAACTGGACGTATACACTTATACCTATGACACAACTGGGCAGGACGTCGTCAGTAAAATATAGCGCAGAAGGAAGAAGGCTACTTACAACAGACCTACCAACTTGCCACAACCGTCGTGGTGGGCTAGGGACGTCGAAGAAGCCTGAAGGCTGTTTGAATAGACATGATCACCAAATCTACATTAGGAAGATGATTAACAAAGTATGTGCCATTGCGCAGTTTAGTGGGTGTATTGTCAATGAGTACATTTCCGTAAATCGCGTGAACAGTCTGATGTTCTCTTAACGTACTTGTTTTATATCTATATTTATTTCAATCTCCTCCACAGCCGGCACTTTTCTATTGACTAAACAACTACGAAAACACACTTGCGAGCTGTATGCCCTCGATATACAGACAAGCACTATCAATCTACTCCTGTCTGGATGTCATCTAATAATAGACATCGTGCATCAGAATCTTCCGCTGACAAACTCCCCACTCCGTCAACAGACAGAAAAAGTGGGACCAGACAGAAAAAAAAAATATATGCACACATTCAGCAAACAGCAATCAGAATGTCCTTTTGCCCCGCTAGATAATCTGTAATGTCAGAAGACTTTTCTGTGTGATATCCGTTTGTACGTCGACTGCTCCTTCTGGTAAATTTCCCCTAAGGAATCACTGCTGGAAACAGAATCCCATCCCTCCAAGCGACAGCAGTGTTAATGATAAGACCCAGAAAAAGAAACGTCCCTGTTGCCGATAAGTGATCCTTCAATCGACATAAGAACAAGAAAAAGAAACCTCCCTTTTGCAGATAAGTGATCCTCAAGATCGACTCTCCTTGGGAAATGTCACAAAAAGTCAATTCGGAGACGCCCTTATGTTTGTGTAATCCTCTACCCAGCCTTCAATAACCAATTACAGATAGTGTAAAACCCAGCCTTGCTTCTTGCGGCTCTTCCCGATTACATGGTGAATAAAACACTAGCCCTGCATTCTGGTCTCGACTGGGGGAGCTGACTCGGACATGTTTGTTCAATAAGCGATTAGTGAGGTCGTTTGTGGTATTGTATTGATTGCCGTAGAGTGCTTGTCAAACAGGTCCTAATGGTTAGTCAGATCGGGTTCTTTGTCAGCGGCTGGGCTTGTTCGTCTGCTTGATACAGAAATGACTACCGAACATTAATGGCTGGTGCCGCGAGCTCTGATCTCCCTATTAAGTGTTAACTTTCCAGATTCTTTTTGTAGGTAGTGCTGTTGTTGTTCATATTATTATTCTCTCCCCCTCCTTCCTCCTCTCTCCTATTCTTCTTCTTGTTCTCTCTTCTCGTATACTTCCTGTTCTTCCTCCTTTTCATTATTATTATTAATATTAGCAATAGCGTCAGTATCATCATCTTTATAATAAGCATGGCTCTCTGATATTTAGCGCCGTAACAAACGAATCTGTTATATATAGTGCTGTAACAAACGAATCTATTATATGTAGTGCTGTAACAAACGAATCTATTATATGTAGTGCTGTAACAAACGAATCTATTATATGTAGTGCTGTAACAAACGAATCTATTATCTTCAAGTTCCACGAGTGTAGATTCTGATTGGCCATGTTTCGATGGTACCACGCTGTGTGTGTATGCGCGGGTGTGCATGCGTGCACGTCAATGCTTGGAGTGGTTTAAAATTAAAGCTTTCACCAGATTTCTAAAAGACCCAGAGCGCATCATGCTATGGCTTTTAGCAATGTAGGGAAACCAGACAAGAAAGATTATGTATAGAATGCGCGAGTTTGCTTACTACATATTTGGATCTGTCAATGCAGAGGCCAACGCGCTCATCAATGAACACTCAGACAACCCCGAAGTGCTCATCTATACAGATGGATCTGTTGTAAAGCAGCAGAGAAGTGCGTGGGCATTTACAGCCCGTTCAGCGGGCCGAACCGTTCAAGAATCCAGTGTTGCACACTCACACTGTGTTGCATGACGATGGAAGTGATGCCAGTAACACAGGCTTTCATATGGCTGGAATCACAGCATTATACCAACGTGTGTGTACTAAGTGATTCAATGAGCATGATTCGGGAGATCGAAGCTGGATCTGTACGTAGACAGTGGACTGATTCGCTGCGGAATTCGGTTGTCCGTAAGGTCACCTTCATCTTCGTCCCGGGACATGCGGGAGTCGAGGGAAATTAACGAGCTGATACACTGGCTGGCTCTGCATCCCTTGCAGATGGCCAGCCCATGGATTGCGCCGATGTTATTAACATCCTTAAAGAAACGTCGAGAACAGAGGACCTTCTGACGCAGTTTACATACTCCATGCTCCAAAAATGTCCAAAATATGACATATCGAGGCAAACATTCTGGCTTAGATAAACAACAGTGAAAGATGAACTCTATGGACCATTGAGTGAACTAAAAGAAAGACAGAGGGGTTCATACAAGTGACAACATTGCAAATATAGATATATTTCAAGGGAGCGAAAGAAGAAGGGAAAGAATATGGTGTTCGCACAAACCCCACTTAGCATAAAGTATTGTGTCACATAATGTATTTTTTCACAGAACGTATTGTTTCACAGAACACATTGTTTCACAGAACACATTGTTTCACAGAACGTATTGTTTCGCAGAACTTATTGTTTCGCATAATGTATTGTGTCAGAGTAAGTATTGTTTCATAGAACGCATAGTTTCACAGAACGTATTAAGGGTTTAGTCTCTTCAGACTCAAGCAAGAAATCTTCTTCAGGCACTCGGCAACTATGACTCTCAACTCCTGTCAGTCATCTGAAGACGTTGGTGTTGCTTTATTACTGTTTGTTGTTCAGCTATTGAGGATGTCCGCATCCACAATTCTCTATACCTCCCTGTCTTTTTCGGAATTATTTTCGCACTTGATTCAATTTTTCTATTGCATCTTTCCAGATGACATGCCTCATCAATGTCATTGTCTGCTCATTGTGTTATTGATGAGTACCAACAATAAGTACGAGAAAATGTCTCGGGAAGCAATGGCGGCCGGTATGATACTAAAGACATCACTAGACGAGTGCCGATTAATCTTAACCATATTCCAAATGCTCATTAAGCTGTTTAAAAGGGAGCTTAACGTTACTTCATTTTACTTGACCCGTTAGCGTTGTGGCATATTGGCAATGAACACGTTCCGCAGTTCCCCGACACAACAATTCGAAGGAATGCACCTCTTGGTGGTAGATTACCTATGGACAAGGGAGAGGTGGTCAAGCACCTGTGGGACCAGGTGGAGAAGGCGGAAGAACAGACTGAGAACCCTTACGTGGAGAGGATGATATGTTGGGGGGTCTGCAGCAGTTCTGAAATAATCTCCAAACTGAGAGGGAAGATAAGGAGAACTTTCAATCAGATAGCGGTGGGAACGATTAGTAGTATGCCTCTTCGCTGGGTGTTGAATGAGGGGATGGAGCACGTATGGGAATGTCCGGAGTGCGGTGATGTCGGTTCTTAGCTCATCTCAGCTCAACTCAACCAAGTTGAGGATTCGAAATCAACCGCAGACGATTCAGAAGCAGACCGCCCGCGTTGACTTCAATGGAATGAACGCCAGTTGTTCGGAAAGCAAACAACAATTGAACATAAAACTAGTAAAGTACGAACAACCAAACAATGTTGGGGTTAATTGCGCCGTCCTATAAAGGACATTACATTACTAAGTAATGCCATCATCACCAGTCTCTTCTACACAGAATCGTATCGCTATGTCCCAGTGTTTTCAAATTTCCCTAGCACATCATCACTTTATGCACGCCCAAGTTTATCCTGATAAATTAAATCTGCCCTGCCCGGCATGGCAGCAGCCATTAGCACCGAAACAACATTAGCCCCAAGCCTGCACAGCCGTAACGTCCATTAACAAATGTGAAAAGTAAACATGACCCAAAAATATCTGCTGTTTGCTGATTTTTCCAGAAAAATACTCCTTTTATGAAAATGCTGCCCCAATCACGCCAACAAGCACACAACACACAAACCCTGGCATCCGTTGTCTGCCAAGTCAAGTTTTCTTAATTCCTAGGCCATACACAAGGCTCACAGTTTGATCTTGAGGCTCGTGGAGTCAACCACAGACATGCTGTCAACTTAAATAATGTCCCTTCGTCTATTGATTTATCGACAATAATTCATCATTGCGGAATTTCTAACTCTTATCCACTCATTCCTGAATGTGATAAAAGCCTTAAAATGTAATTGTAACAGAATGAAAAGTTTGTTATAAGAGAGAGGAGGCACTGTACCTCTCTTATATGTTAAGGATTTTTAAAAAGTTATTTGTATTTTTTTTTTACAGGACGTCGCTGTCAACCCTATCATTTTTTTTTGGCTGTTTGTGATTTCTTGGCAAGTTTGCTTTCAGTAGTTTGCCATGACCGGGACTCATGCCATTTTATGAAAACCAACGCAAAGCTGTCTGCTGCCAAATCGCCCTCAGGTGTGTTTCGAACGCGGCATGCGGGATTACGAATTGCCTCTGTACACCACTTAGCCACAGAGCCAGGTTTCCAGGATACCCCGCATAAATTAACGATGTTGTTTTACATTTAAAAAAGGTTAAAAGGTAAGAAGACAGACTTCATTGCACCTGGTTTAACCCCACAGGGCTTGGTCTCTTTCCGCAGGATCGCACGAAAGCACGAACTCCGTAGTTCCAGCGACACCAACCCCAATTCTCCATATTGTTGCTGTTTTCAGTTAGCCTTGAATGATGTGTGAATGATATAATGTATGAAAGAGAGTGATAAAAGGGCAGCTTGTTAGACGGGCCTGGGTGCCCAATTCTTATTCCTTTGAAAATAAAGTTTGTTTGCTTGTTCGTATGTTTGTTTATAAGTCTCAGTGAAAATTGCACTCGTGAACCAAATGACGAAGCCCGGAATCGAACCCACGACCTACCTGAGGCAGGCAGCGTGACTACTGCGACACGGGGACTCCTAATGATGTTGCTTTCATCCTGTATTGCCAGGTGTGTCTAAGGGAAGTGTGATATAATAGAGACTATGGAACTACACTGTAGCGAGGCTTCCAGGATGGCCGTAACCCCAGCATCAGGATCTCTCTCTGAGAGACTATTATTACAACCAAAACTACTACTAGTATAACTGCTACTACCATTACAACTGCTGCTGCTGCTACGACTACTACTACTACCACCAACACCACTACCACACCTACCAATACTTCTGCTGCTACTATTACAGCCAAATAGGAATTATGAAATAACTTGTTTCTCTGACTTTGTAGATACATGACCGCAAAGGCCATTCAGACAAAAATAACAAAGCTGGAAACAAAAAAACATGAGGCAGCAGGAGTTGGAAGATTACGATGATGATTAACTTCTAATATGACTGAATGACAAGAAACACAATCAATAGGCTACACAATTTTTTTATAAGAAGAAAAAATGCGCACACACAAAGCCATTTAACCGTTATTATAACCACACACAATGAAACTCCAAGCAATTTATGGACAATTACCATGAATAGGACAGCTTAGAATTATCTGCAGTTGCGCGATTTTCGTTTTTATAGCCATTGTATATCTAATCCCTTGCTCATGTCTTCACAATAATCGTGCTAATTGTAAATTCATCTTTTTCCAGGGTGGTGAGTTGATGTGAATTGCTTCCCCTACTTATGCAATTAACCGGGAGTCTCCGTGGCTAAATAGTTACGCCACCTGCCTCAGGCTACGGAGGTCGTGGATTCGATTCCGGGCTACGACGTTCTGTTTACGAGTGCAATTTGCTCGGATACCCTCCTGAGTGTCGTCTCTGGAGCTACGGAGTTTGTGCTTTGTGCGACACCTTCTGAAATATTCCGAGGCATATCAGATAAAAACCAGTGCAATAAAGTCCACCCTTATTGCCTTTGAAATCTTGTTTTTCATATTCCATTAACTAACAAAGCCAAAGCAAGAAATGTCCTGGTACCAACATAATCGATACTAGATATTAAATCTGACCGTGAATTCACCTCGGTTATGGGAATTTAAAATCAGGCCAGAAAACGTCTGGTCGCTAATGGAGTCAAAGAATGAATATGGTAATACAGTGCAGACCTGATAAGGCGAACTCACATGGGGCGCAAGGAATAGTTCTTCTATCAGAAATTCCTCTTATAAGAAAGAGTTCAAGCACACAATAATGCATTTGCAACGTACAATACAATATGTCACATCCGATATCGCCTTAAGCGGGTTGCACCGTAACAGGTGAACTCGCAGGCTGTATTATTTTTATTTCATTGGGGTTTTTGGAGAAGAGAAGAGAAAGGGAGGGGGAGGGGGGGGGGAGGGCGTCGTTTCCGTGGCGAAGTATTTAGATCGCCTGCCTCGCGATCCGAATGTTGTGGCTTCGTTTCGGGACTCAAATATTCAGTTAACGAGTGCAGTTGTCTCGGGGACTCCCGAGGGCTCTCGCTGGATCTAAGGAGTTCGTGATCTGTGGGTCGCTTTCGGCAGACAGCTTTAGTGAAAGAGACCGAACCATATGAGATAGTACCTGGTGCACTTTTTTGCGTTTGCTCGATCTGAACTCAAACGTAGTCCATACACATGCTATACTTCTAGTGAACTGGACTGATGTTTGCATGCTGATTAGCTTTCCCTATTGACAAGTGTCCCTCGCCATCAGGCGAATGCACTCCGATTTCAGAGGTACTTGTAATTTACGTCAACATTTGAGTCCAACTGACATGTGTAGGAATTGAACCCGCTACCTCGGCATCAGCACACCGGATGTCTGAGAATGAGCGCACTTACCCATAGGCTAACGGTCTTTGTTGGATGGGGACGGGCAGCGCTAATGACGTTTCACACACATGGATATGTTTATGACACTGCAACACAAGACACCGGAATTGGCCCACATAGTTAGGTTTGTTTCAGGTCGTTTATATGATGTTGCAATCAATCCCAGAATGTATTGACTGGTTGCAATTAAATAAAAAATAAAATTATCGCCGTGCTATTTCTTTTTCGTGGGGTCTGTGATGTGATCTCATCATGTGCCATGCCGGCAAGCGTAGGTGGTCATGTTTCGTCATCTTACACGATCACCAGAGTCGTGGATCAGCTCTGTGTTCTTTTACCGACCATGCCATGTGGTCAAGCCATCCATATATTTACTTCTCTGCCTCTCCCTTGTTCTATTCTCCCCAATCTTGCCAGTTGTCACCAAGTTCTCTAGTTTAATTCGTCTCATAACGTCCCCCCCCCCCAAAAAAAAATAAATAAATAAATAAATAAATAAAAATAAAAAATGACTGTCTACGTCACCCTTCTATTCTTCGCCATTACCTCACAAAGAGAACTGATTACAGGCATCAGAAGAAGATAGTCCACATTCTTTGGGCAGATCAAAAGAAAGGGGAAAGCTGGAGAATGTAGTTACAACGGGAAAGTTGGCGGGAGTAGAAGCAGAAGGAGATCAAGAGAGAAGATGCTGCACAGTTTGACCTTCATAACATGGATAAATATCGGCAACAGAAGTGGTCGGCAGCAAAAGGGACAGAAGGACCTTTGCAGACATAATAAGAACCAACGCCAACATGGCATG